>JAADWN010000307.1:0-28818 GCA_023336175.1 Globisporangium lucens
ACAGCTGCTGCTCGCGGCCGGCGACGACCCGGCGTTCGTGCGCGAGAACGGCAGCGTGATCAAGATCCTGTCGAAGAAGCCCGAGACCAGCAAACACAGCAGCGCGATCGACTTTCCCGACGTGAACCACGGCTGGGTGAATCGCGGCGACCTGGCGAAGCCCGAGGTGAAGGCGGCGGTGGCCAAGGCGTGGCACACGGCGCTCAAATTCATCCAGATCGTCGCGCCGCAGTAGAGTGCATGGCTCACTCCTAGACCGGTTATACGTTCCTCGTTCGGCACACGCAAGGCTCACACCAGCGGATATGTGGACAGATAGATAATGTACCCAAGGTAAGTCGATAGTGTACCTGTAGGTTTAGGTCTCGAAGCGATGTGGCTTCGCGAGTGTGTTGCAGTAATTCATGATCTTCACCAGACAAAAGAAACTAAAGTTGATCAATTTCGGCATAACGGATGTCCACCTTGCCACAAGAAGACACTTTTTCGTACCGTACTGTTCGATCGATGAGCGAAAGCGAACGAATGGATCATAAGCAAAGCTCCAACTTCGCTCAAAATGATTGCAACGAATTCTCAAAACCAATTTTGAAATGTCCACAACAGATTCCTACAACCAACTTGGAAGCGATAGATAAATAAGCACTGGTTCCTCAACGTCTCGCGGTGGCGGACTTGACCTTGAGGTTGCCCGGCGTGAGGTTGTTGCCCAGGTACACACCCTTGGCGCTCCGGTTCGAGTCCATTACGTAGTCCGAGGCGCCAGTGAGCAGGTCCACGCCGCCGGGGCTGCCCGCCGCGTTCTCGTTCTCGTTGCTGCTGTCGCCGTCGCCCATGACGTAGATGTCGCCGCGGCCCGTGAGGTTTGACTGCCGGTACGGCCGCACGCTGCTGCCGCCGAGAAAGTACTCGGGGCCATTGACCGCAGAGGAGCGTCCGAACATCGAGAGGCGGGTCGGCGCCACGTTCGCGGAGAACGGGAGCTGGCCCATGCCCAGCGCCTCGCGCAGTCCGTCGTGGTTGGCGAGCTGCAGGTTCGAGATCTGGCGCACGTTGCGGCCCAGCACGCGACGGCGGTCGCGGAGCACGCGGTGCGTGGCGGAGGCCGAGGTGGCGCTCGCTGGCTCCAGCAGTAGAGACGCGCTCGAGGTCGCGTCTGGCGGGCAGTTGTCGCTGAAGAGCTGGCGCGCGGTCTGCGTGTCCGAGAATCCGATGCGCGTCGCGACGTTCGCCAGCGCGAGCGAGGGCTGCACGACCAGCACGCCGTGCTTCTTGAGCTCCTCGATGGTCCCCAGGTTCTGCACGACCGCGACCAGCCGAGGCATTTTGTTGCTGTTCATCGCAGTCGCAGCGAGCATCTTGACGTGCTCCAGCGTGCGGCGCTCGTCGCCAGTGAAGAAAATGGCCTCGGTGAAAGAGCCAGGGGTCGCGGCGGCCGACAGCGTCTGGCGGATCGTCGCGTCCTCGTCATAATGCTGGTCCTGACTCTCGTGCTGGTGCTCCTTGATCGTCATGATGCGTTCGAGCTCGACAAAGTTGCTCTGGTTGGTGGCGTGTGACGACGATGGCGCCATCTTGCCGCCGCCGTACTTTGAGCTAGCGTTGGTGTTGCCATTCGCGCCACCCTGGGCGATCGCGTGCACGAGCGCGTGCCAGCGAGCGGTTTTCTCCTCGCTCAGCAGCGGGATTTTCACCTGCGCGCCGTGCAGAGCGAGCTGCAGCGCGATCTCGCACGCGGCGTCGTCGTTGCCGACCACGACAACGTTCTGGACCTTGAACAGACTCGGGTTCACTATGCCACCGACACCTCCAGGACCACCAACGGACGGTCTCGGGTCATGATACAACGAGCCTCCACCTTCAATATCGCCAGCCTCCAAGTCATTATTGTCGTCCGTCTTTGGTCCTCCGTGGCTCTCGCCGGCTCGGCTGAGCCCCATGGCGCAGAGGACGGGACCCACGATCTGGTTCACGACGACCGCGGCGACGATCGTGGCCGCGAACTCGGCCGCCCACGGGTCCGAGCTGAGACTCTTGACCTCGTTCGCGAGCCCGAGCGCCACGCCGGCCTGCGGGGTCATCGTGAGCCACAGGTTGTTGTACTGCTTGGGCGGGAGCTTGAGCAGGAACCGACCGGTGGTGTAGCACGCGAGGAAGATCGCGACGTAGCGCAGGCCGACGAAGAGACTCATGAGCGGGATGGCGTCCGCCACCTGGTCGAGTTTGAGCGCCGCGCCGGTCATGACGAAGAACGGCAGGAAGACGAATGGCGCGGCCGCGTCCAGGATCACGTGCATGTCGTGGCGGATGCCCACGTGGTGACCCGCAAGGCACGAGCCGACCATGAGCACGAGCAGCGGCTCGAACTTGACGTCCCACGAGTGGCCGTAGGCGGCGATCGTGAGCTCGCTGATCGTCGTGGTCGAGATGTAGAACACGTAGCCGAGGAAGAGCCACACGAAGCCCTTGAAGTAGAGCGAGCCGAGGATCGAGCCCATCGTGGACGATGACGAAGCCTGGGCGTTCTCGTGGTGGGCCTGGGACGGATGGTCGTGCTCTGTGTGGATGGCCGACGCGCCGAGGATCGCCGTGTCCTCGCGCTGGTGCTGAACGTCCGTGAGGCTGTGGTTCTGGTGGTGGTGGTCGTGATGAGCTGGCCCGCCGGGGATCAGGAACACCGCGATGATCATGAGCCCGATCACGAACCCCACGAGGATGTTGGAGAAGACGATGCCCATGGTGAAGAGCAGGTTTGCGAACGAGATGTCGAGCTTGGCGCAGTAGACGGAGGCGACGACGCGCGAGACGGAGAACGAGATGAGCACGACGAGCTCGGCAGTCATGGTCGCGCCGAGCATCAGGTTCGTGAACGGGCCGTTTGAGTCGAGCTCGATCTTGATGGCCATGACGGTCGCGGGCGAGCCGAGCACGGCGATCGAGCCGAACATGAGCGCGATGGCGAGCTTGCAGCTCGAGTCGAACGCGCCGTAGAAGAACGGGTCGGCGCCGAGCCAGAGCACGAGCGTGAGCAGCGCCATGGCCGTGAAGTAGAGCACGACCAGCAGCTTGAGGATACCCTGGATCTGCGGCTTGAGCTCCGGCAGGTAGATCTCCTGGCCGGCCTGGAACGAGATGAACGACAGCGCCATGGCGTTCACGGCCTTGGCCAGCAGCTCCACGGTGTCGTTCGTCACAAGGTTGGTCACGAACGGACCCGTGAGGATGCCCACGAGCAGGTACCCGGTGATCAGTGGCAGGCGGAAGAGCCGCGGGAAGAGCAGCCCGAGCGGGTGCGCGGCCGCGAGGATCACGAGGAAGCCCAGGATGTGCACGAGCGTGTCGCCCGCGTTCTCCATCGTCTCGAAGGGCACGGCTTGGGCCGTCGAGGACGTCGTCGCATTGGTGGTTGCGAGCATCCGCTGGTGGTGGGAGAAGCGCTGGGACTCGTGGGTCGGATAGTAGGCGTCCGCAGTGGGGACGTTGGTCATAAACGCCATCATTGCTGTGAACATGGCGATAGAATAAATAGGGACTCTTGGGATTCGTGCGGACATGACGCTGGGCACTTGGACCTGGGTCGAAGCGATGCGGACTGGCTGCCTCAATCCGTCCGCTGTAGACAGATAGAGTGTTGAGTCCTGGGCGCCGGCGGTTCGGAAGTGAGGACTCACTGGGCTGTGGGTGATGCGTGCGGTAGAATCGTAGAATCGCTGCAATTTCGTCAGGCGATTGGCGTGTGACTCGCTGTGACGGACGGACAGGTCGACGGTCAGGAGCGGCTGATAATCACGATTTGATTAAGAGAAGTTGCCAGATGGCTCTGAGGATTGCGGCCACCAGTACCTCGTAAATGTTCGTTCGACTGCCTGTGTGGTTACTTTTTTCAGAGCCAAACATGTTAAACCACAGACGCCGAGTGGCACCAGCTTTTCGTACTGTCGAAATCCACCATATGATTTGCCGCATTCGTTGGCCCGCTCTTTTCATCCAAGAGATCACGTGAGAATGCAAAGCACCGCGCTAATCCTTCTTCAGCTTTCTTCGCAGACTTCAGCGTCGGAGAACGCGTGCTGTGTGCGGTTGTGAGGCGATGATGGGATGTGGTCCAGCATGGAATGCGAGGGCGAAGGACGGATAGAAAGACTGGAGAAGCTGGAGTTTGGTGGCCATCGCAACAAAGAGAGTAAAGATGTGCTAAACAAAAATCAATATTGTCAATATATGTAATTATTATTTTGACAATTGATTCAGCACATATCTAAAGAAATGACAAACATTTTTTTTAGATGTTTCAAAAGAGCAGTTTTGTGGAGATTCCATCAACATCTTGGTTATTGTATGGCCGGTGTAAATTCGTGGTGGATCTTCCGGGATTACAGCGGCCATACACAAATCAAAATGTCTGCGTAATATCGGGTTTACGGCAACCCGGTTTTAGTCAAATATTGCCGGTTTAATCCAAATAAAACGATTTGAAAAAAGTGCATGTCAAAGATTGTTTAATATAATTTCTGAAAACAACAATTATATTAAACAACCTGTCAAATGTAAAGGTTAGTCCATATCAGGATTAATCCAAATATTTGTCCATCTCCAGTCGGAACGTTTTTTTGTGGTTTCGGAGCGTTTGATTGGCAAAAAAGATTGGCAGAGAAAGCCAGAGAGTGAGTGTGTTGTTTTGTTTCCTTCCACCGCCCACATTCTCAGTCCAATTTTAGCATCAACCCGCACACACAAAATACCCAAGAGAAGAAGACGATGGCACGGAAGACGATGGCCAAGCTCGTGCTGCTCCTGGCGCTGGCGCTGGTGTTCCTGTCTACAATGGCGCCGTCTGTCACCTCCCAGCGTATCCTCAGAGCGGACGTGAGTGACCGCGCGCTCTCAGAGACCCAATCAGAGCCAGTGGCGCGCGCGCTCGAGACCACCACCACGACCACCAGCAGCTCCTCCAAAGCGAGCAGCTCCGCCACCGAGACGCTAAGTGAGAGCGAGAGCAACACAGCGTCCACGACCGCCGAGTCCAAGACCGAGACCCACGCCAAGGGCCCGTCGCTCTCGTCGTTCACGGGCCCGATGCTCGCCGGCACCGTCGCGATCCTGCTCATCGGCTTTGTCATCGCGTTCAAGAACCGCAAAAGCAGCTAAATGGGCGTCCGTCTGCGATGTTGGTGTCCCCAGTTATAATCCCCCCCACACACACACATTCCTCAACCACCAGCCTCAACTCCAAGCCGTACGGAAGCATCATCTCTTCTTCTGGTTGCCCATCCCCTCATATTCCAGTCCAGTCCAGCAAAGCCCAACAACTCGTATTTATGTGCGCCTCAACACACACACGAATACGTAGCACTCGTAGCATTTCTTTTCTTTCCATCAGTGTGGAGTTTCTCCATCGTAGTTAATAGTAAGTTGTTAATAGAGAGAGTTGAATTCAAAGTGACCGCAAAGCAATGAACGTATTAGCGTCATTTCGACAAGCTCTTGAGATCTACAAGTAGAGAGTTTGACACAACTACATGCGCTTGTATGGATCGCCCCCCGTGACGTTGCATGCGGCTCGTCACCACTGACAATCGAGGTCTCTGCAAAGCTCGTTGGTGGCTCTCGTGCCTGCTGCTGAGATAGAGGAAGATTACTGGTGGCCGATGCAGCCGGCGTCATAACAATTGGCTCTTGAACAACGTATACTTTTCCTACTTCCACTGTGCAGATCCCACCTCTTCGGTGCCGAGCAACCGTAGAGTCACGTCTTGCCTGCCATGAAAGAGGCTGGCGGACTGGTGGCTAGCTGGTCATCATCAACGAAGGTGGTCGACTGCACTCGATTCGTTTGCATCCCCACTCCGGTCATCTATCTGTATGTATGCTTTTGTTGACACCTGAAGACTCAAAGAAAGCTGAGTGAGCTGCTCGTCAAATGATCATCCAAGCACACCCGCAAAGCCCAGTCCATTCATGCCAATCACAACACTCTTTGGCTGGTCATCATCTGCAAGAAGAGCTGGTGGAGTGTCCTCTGGCACACAAAGAGAGAGAGAGAGAGAGAGAGAAGCCACCTCTCTGTGTTCATCAATCAATCAATGGCGGTGGTGGTCAGCCTTTGCCAAACGTTTTTGAACTGAGCTGCTCATCTGCTTCATCGAGTCCTATAGAAACACAACTTGAGAAATTGGTTTCACAACATAGTGAAGTTGGTTCTTCCACAACAAAATTGCAAATTCAAGAGCCAACATGTGCAGAGAGAAGGAAACAAAAGATCTAATATTTGTGCAGCCATGCCCCTACCATTTCTCTATTCAGAATGGGTTGATCTTGCGCGCCGCCTTGACGAGCAGCCACGGATAGTAGCGCTTCTCCGGCGAGAGCGCGCCGAGCGTGTACTTGGTGTCGCCATTCAGGTCGCGCGGCGCGCACTCCATAATGATCTTCTTGAGCTCGTCGAGCAGAAAGTCGTCGCCCAGAATCGGGTCTTCGATGATCGGGTCCGTGTGCGTCTTGCCTTCAAAGTAGCGCACCTTCACGGGCACTTGACACGACCCGAGCGCGCTCGCAAACTGCTCCGACGACCGCCAGCTCACGGTCTTGTCGTTCGTGCCGTGGAACAGATACACCGGCGGGAAGTCCTCTAAAATGTGCTTCACCTGCGGCAGTTCGCTCTTCGCGAGCAGCCGCAGCGCCGGCGAGTAGTACGCGAGTTTCTTGTCCATGATGCGCTCCACGACGTTCTTGTCAAAGCCGTGGCGGTGGAACGTCTCGACCGCGACCTCAATGTTGTACGGCCCCGAGATGCCGATGAAGCTGCGCACTTGCTTGAGCTCCCAAGTCGGCGGCTGCGTGAAAAGCGAGCTCTCAGCGCTCGTGACGCTCGACGCGTGCGAGAAATGGCTGCACGTCGACAGAGTGGGCGATGGTGCACACGAGATTGGAACGCGGGATCCCATTGTACCACCATTGTTATTGCTGTGGTGACGCATCGCGATTTCTTTCTTCTCGACGAGCTCCAACAAGGCACACACTGCGATGTGCGCGCCGGCCGACTGTCCAATGACCGTCACGTTCTCCGGGTCCCCGCCAAAGAGGTGCACGTTCTCAAACACCCACTGCATCGTGTTCATGGCGTCGTCGACCATGTCCGGGATGATGCCCTGTGGGAAGTTGCGGTAGTCCGGTGTGATCACGACGATGCCGCACGCCGAAAGCACCTTGCCGATCAGCGCCCCCCACGCCTTGTAGCCAATGATCCACGCGCCGCCCGTGAAGAACACCACGACCGGGTATCGTGGAGTGGTGTCTGGTGCTGAAGACGACGATCGTGGCACATTCTTGGCAGCGTCCTTGTCATCGGGGGTTTTCCTCTTCGTGCCGGGCACCGTATACACGTCGAGCAGGTTTCGGCCTTTCATGCCGTAGATGATGTTCTTGTGGATGTGCGCGTCCGTGAAAAAGTAGATCACCATCTTGAACAACGGCGGGAAGAGCAGCATGACGAACCACGTGAGGCGCAGCGCGCAGAGCATCCAGCGCTGCGACATGCGCAATGCCCAGAGCAACTGCACCGTGAGCTTCGTGATGAGCCAGCTCTGCTCCGCGACCACCTCGACTACCTCCACTTTGCTCGACGGGATCGCCTGCAGCACGACCCCACCGGCCGACGAGTTGCTGTCGTCGATGATCAGGCTCTTGCTATGCGGGATCTGACTGCTACTGTCCGCGATCGACGAGCAGGGCGACGACGCGTGGAGCAGGTTGTGCAGCGAGGGGTGCGAGCCGCGTGACGACTGCTGGTGGTGGTGCGCTTCTTCGTCAATGTACTTGCCGAGAAAACCGCTCGAGCTCGAGTTCAAGTCGTACGTCTTGATGTTCGGCACCAAGAGCTTGCCCATGCCGCTGTTGGGGTCGCTAGTGTCATCGTCGTCCGACTTGTAGTTCTCGTGCTCTTCACCAATCTGCTCCACGCCTGGGATGTGGTCGAGCGTGAAGTCCTTGCTGCGCTGGCGGCGTGCATTTCCCTCTTGGTCCGCGAGCTGTTGCTGCTGCTGCGCACTGCTGCCAGAGTGTCCATTCGGCGACACGACCGTCGCGCCATTGTGCGCGAGCTTCCAGGAGAGCACAGACTCCGCCGCCGACGCCGCGAAGCTCGCGACCGCGTCCGCATGCTCATCATTCTCACCATCATCACCGCCTCCGTTCAGCTCGTGACGCGGCGAGAGCGCCGCCACGCCTGCGTCCAGACTCGCGCGCGCCACATCCTCCGCCGACGCGTCCGCCAGATCTTTTTGGTCCACGCGCTGCGCCAGATCTTGTTCTTTTTCTTCAGCTGCACTGGCGCCACCATTGCTCTGCTCAGTAACGACTGAAGTGGTGGTGAAGGCAGCGCCCCCAGTCTTGCGGCTCTTGCTGCGCTTCTTGGCCATGGCGCTCACTTTGCTTTGTCTGCTTGCCTCACGCGCTCGCCTCGCTAAATACTCACGCTTCCCTGTCGCTCAGGATGCCCCCAGACGGAAGTGGAAGAAAGAAAGAATGGAGCGCCTGAAGAAGAAAGAGCTCGAGCGCTGCGCTGCTCTGCTGGTGCGTTGTCTGTTGCGTGGGACTGGGAGCTTGTGCGCGACCGGACGCGAATGTGCGGATGGTCTCGCGCTGTCTGTCGTCGTTCACGCGCTGCGAGCTGCTTTGTTTGCCGAAATGACCTGGGGTGTTAGCAGCAGAAAAAAAGTGAAACGGTCCCCACTTGAAACCCAAAAGTACTTGATAAAGTTTACTTTATGCAGTTGCCTTCAAGAAATACAGTCAAGTTGACAAACTGAAGTTACTTTAATGAAGACAAATGGTACGCATGTTTTCGTAGCTCTTCGTCCTGTGACATGCACTTGCTCGCATGAGCGCATGTTGCGCCAGGCTCAAAATGAACGTGGACAGCAATCGCTGGAAAATGCTGCTCGCTTGCATGGAATGCATTACACTTTTAGCTTTACTTACTACCGCTTCACGACTATTACTACTTACTGCCTAGGAGAGAAGGAAACAAAATGGAGAGAACGGATCTCTCCCACTACGCCGCCACTCAGCTGATGGCCGAGTTGTTGCGGCGCAGCTTGACGTAGCCGCCTGACGTCGAGCCCGATTCCACGCGCGAGCGCATGCCCTGGCGGGAGAACCGGTTCGAGCGCGAGCGCTGGCTGCCGCCGTACGAGCTGCGCGGCGACGCGTTGACCAGGAACTGCTCGTCGAAGACCTCGCCGGCCCCAACCGCGCTCGGGATGTCGTCCTCGACCACAAAGTGCTCGTACGCCGACATGTTGGCGGCGCGCTTGGCGAACGGGTCATGGCCCACGGCCGACGTACCGAACATACTCACACGCGATGGTGGCGGTGGCAGTGGCAGGTTCTCGGCCGCGAGCGCCTCGGCCAGGCGGTCGTAGTCCACCGAGTGGTGGTTGACCACGCTGCGACCGAGCGCCAGACGGCGACCCTGCAGTCGCATCTCCGAGAGCGAGTGCGCCGACTCGCGCTCGTTGTCGTGGCGCATGAAGTACGTGGCGGTCGAGAAGTTGCTCGTCGTACTGATCTCTTCCGAGAGCGCCTCGGCAAGGTTCTGCTCCAGCAGCGCCATGCGCGTCGTAATGTTCGCCAGCGCAATGGACGGCTGGATCGTAAGCACACCCAGCTCCTTGAGCTGCTTGCCGTACGTGCAGTCGGGGATGACCGCGATCATGCGTGGGCGGTTCGCGCCGAGCAGACTCGTCATGCCCTTGACGTGCTCAAGTGCGCGGCTGGGTTCGCCCGTAAAGATGAGCACGTCGGTCGAGGCCGCCAGTCCCTTGAGGTCTTCGTCTTTCCGGTCCTTGAGCTTGTTCCTGTACGAAATGAGCTCGCCGTTCGCTGAGCGCGCGAGAATCGCTTCGTTCATCTGGTGCCACTTCTCCGCGAGCTCTTCGTCGAGCAGCGGCACGTTGACGTGTGCGCCGTAGAGGGACAGCTCGAGCGCGACTTCGAACGCCACTTCGTCTTCGCCGATCACGACCGCGTTGCGCACCTTGTAGAACGGCAGCAGCGGACGCGGGTCGCCGTTGCCCGCCGTGACGACCACACTGTTGGTGCGCGTGATCCCTTCCATCGGAAGACCACCGGTCGTACTCTGGCGACTGAAGCCACCCTGTGGACCGTCGTCTTGGTCGTCCAGCGCTTTCACTGCGATCGCGAGGCGCTCGTACTGGCTCTCGCCGGCGCGCTTGAGACCGACGGCGCAGAGCACAGGGCCGATGATCTGGTTCACGACAACCGCGGCGACGATCGTGGCCGCGAACTCGGCCGCCCACGGGTCCGAGCTGAGACTCTTGATCTCGCTCGCGAGCCCGAGCGCCACGCCGGCCTGCGGGGTCATCGTGAGCCACAGGTTGTTGTACTGCTTGGGCGTGAGCTTGAGCACGAAGCGGCCGCCGCAGTAGCACGCGAGGAAGATCGCGACGTAGCGCAGGATCACGTAGAGACTCATGAGCGGGATGGCGTCCGCCACCTGGTCGAGCTTGAGCGCCGCGCCGGTCATGACGAAGAACGGCAGGAACATGTACGGCGCGGCCGAGTCGAGGATCACGTGCATGTCGTGGCGGATCGTTGAGTAGTGGCCCGCGAGACAGGACGCGGTCATGAGCACGAGCAGCGGCTCGAACTTGACGTCCCACGAATGGCCGTACTCGGCGATTGTGGCTTCGCTGATCGTGTTCGTGCCGATGTAGAAGAGGAAGCCCATGAAGAGCCACACAAAGCCCTTGAAGTAGAGCGAGCCAAACACGTTGAGCAAGCTGAACGGCTTCTTCCTGCCAGACGCATATTCGTCCACTTCTTCAACGTACGCGTTGTGCGGGTGCGGCGCATTGTCTGGGTCCACGGCGTGGGCCTCGAGGTCCACTTCGCCGCGCTCCTGCGGCCGCAGGTTCTGCACTTCCATGTCCATGTGCTCGTCGTCCGGCCCGCCCGGGATGCAGAAAATCGCGATGATGAAGCAGCCGATGACCGCGCCGACGACCAGGTTGGACACCACGACGCCCATGGTGAAGAAGAGGTTGGCGACCGAGATGTCGAGCTTGGCACAGTAGATCGTCGAGAAGATGCGCGAGATGGAGAACGAGATGAGCACGACGAACTCGGCGGTCATGGTCGCGCCGAGCATCAGGTTCGTGAACGGCCCGACGCTGTTGAGCTCGATCTTGATGGCCATGACGGTCGCGGGCGAGCCGAGCACGGCGATCGAGCCGAACATGAGCCCGATCGCGAGCTGGCAGTTCGACTCGAACTTGTCGTGGAAGAACGGGTCGTTGAAGTACGTGATTGAGAGCGTGAGCAGCACCATCGTGACGGCGTAGAGGATCACAAGCAGCTTGAGGATGCCCTTGATCTGCGGCTTGAGCTCCGGCAGGTAGATCTCCTGGCCGGCCTGGAACGAGATGAACGACAGCGCCATGGCGTTGACTGTCGGCGTGAGCATGTTGACGAGCGCGGTCGGCAGCAGGTTGGCGGCGAACGGGCCGGCGATGATGCCCATGACCAGGTAGCCGGTGATGAGCGGCAGGTGGAAGAACTTGGGGAAGAAGAGCCCCAGCGGGTGCGCCGCGAAGAGCACCATCGTGAACGCGAGCCCGTGCGCGAGCGTGTCGTTGATGTTGTCCACGGACGAGAACGGCACGATCGACGCGGCCGCGCTCTTGAGCATTCGTGACATGACGCCGCCGCCCTGTTTGTCACTGGAGATTAAGACGCGGTGCTGTTCACTCGGATTAAAAGCGGACGTGTCGTTGTCGGCTTGCTGGTGCTGGAGGGCGTTGGCGGCGCACGCGAGGAGCGCGCCAGCGCCGAGGAGTATCCGCGCAACGCGTCGGCGGTCCATCATTGTGGGTTGTGCTTGCTGGTTGTTACTGGGGGGGCAGTCTTGGATAGTGTCGTCGGAAGAAGGAAAAGGAAGAGACCAGATCGTTCACACACTCACGCGCGTTCTTTAACGCATGCAAATTGGCCAAACACTTGGAGAAGAAGCAAAGGCGCGCGGGATCAGATCCGTTCGCTCGGTCGAGGTCTGTCGGTCGCTGAGAAATGCGCAGTGCTCTTCCTCTTGGAGCTTGACGGGCGATCTGGTTCTTCCTTTCACGCTTGCAGACTCACCACTCACCACTTGCTCCGTGGGCTTGTTGCTGGGTGTGAGTGTGTCAAGAAGAGAAGGCAGAAAGCACCGCGACACCACCACAGAATTATGACAGTGAGCTGAACGGTCGATAGAGAGAGAGAGAGAGAGATCCAGAGGCAGATGGGCTCCAAGGGAATGGAGCTGAGCTGGCTTTGCTTGGCTGGTTATTTTGTTGTTGCATGCTCGTGTGAGCGTGGGTTCGCGCGATTGGATGAGGCAGAGAGAAGCTTGGCAGATAAGGTGGATGGGGCGGCGATATCAGGGACTCGAAGAAAGCAGGTGAACAACAGAGAGTGTTGGAAACGAGAAAAAGTGGCAGCGGTTTCGATGTTTTCATCCAATCAAAGCGCTACAAGTGACGGCTTCGGACTCATATTTTCATAACAGGGTGTCAGTGCGGTCCATTGCACGATATGTGATGTGCTGGCGATGTTGGTGCTTCGGTGTGCACTCTGATCGCCAGATTTACACCGCATTTTGAAACTGAGAAGCCGTTACTCACCGCAGAAACGACTTGTCCCACGTTTTCTATCGAAATAGATCGCTGGATTTCAGCCAATCATCTACGCGCATTCACGTTGAGGGAAAATGCTCATCTGAAGAGCTCCATTTTGCTGCTTTGATGAGAGTCGCTCATGCTCAGTCAGTCAATACATGAGAGCAATGGAGATTTGCGACACCACTTGACGCCTTGAAGGAAGGTGGTGGCGGGACTTGCTGCAAACGAGCGCGATTAGCACGTGCAATTAATAATTACGATGGATGATAGAGAGATTAAAAGGCAGGTGTCAAGCGTGGGCGGTGCTGGATGTCTGCATGCAGCCAAACATCCCAGTTGACAAATCTCCTCACCTCACCTGACAGTTTACATGCGAAAATGCGCGTGCATCTGCGTGATTGATACACAGTCCAGTCGGTCAACCAAACGAGTGCCCAGTTAGTTTTGGCCTGAAGGATCCGGGCACGCTCCGCAAATCTCGTTTGACAGCAAGAACGATCCGCCCAGAGCGCCCCACTCAATTCGACGACCGGAATGGCGCAAACCCCTCGAGGGTTCGCGCCGTCGGGAATGGATGGTTTCTTGGGAAACACATCGGACAGGATCGGAATGCCTGAACAATACAGTTTGCTCGTTGTTCAGCACCCCAGTTCCCAATGTGGGGAACTGTGCTGGATGGGGAAAGAAGGAGACTGGAGTGGGTGTGTTGAGTCCTCTCCAAGCAGGAGCAGGATGGGTAAACTGGTCACCGCGTTTTGCGCGTTTTTCTGATCACAGCAGCCGTTTCAGAACCTCGGATCTGATGAACAGTGTCTCTCGGTAATTTGAGGATTTATCAGTTCCTTTTTTACCCATAATACATATTGATTCATGATTGGGTTAAAAAAGAATTATTGTCAACTTCAACTATTCTGACTTTTAAATTAATACTACAAATATTTACAAAAAGATTGTTTTGAAAACCGCTTTTCCAATTTATGTAAAGTAGAATACTTTGATTGTCTAAATTGATAATGGAATTGATAAAAATCGTCCCCAGAGAGATATAGTCGCCCCTGTCTATAAGAGCCTCTTTGTATGAAACACCTTCCATGTAAGACTCACCCCGGTCAAAGCAAATCAATTAATATAGAAATTTGTAAGGGTCTCTGTCTATAAGCGAGTAAGGTATAAGACACAGATTCTCATATATTTTTCAGACGAAAAACCTCCCTGTAAGACACAAAGTCAGAGCTGTGGAGTCCTCAAGAGGTGCCATTTTCATGGTTGGTGGATGTTTCCACTCATGAATCGAAATATAAAGGCACTATAATGAATCATACAGTATTATTGGATGATACTTGTACACTCCTGTGACAGGAATGTAAGAGTGCAATTGAAGCCTACATTCGCTCCTCGCAATCCAATTGAGCAGCAAAGCATTCATCATATGGCGCTCTTAGATTTTTAGACAGGAAACAGTCCATGTATTACACAAATAGAAAACTGAATAAGAATGAGTGTTTTTCGCCTATCATCCCCTGTGATTCCATTTCTATCATGACTCTGCATTTCCATAGTCATTCAATAGTTATCCATAAGCCATGTGTGGACAGTCTACCCAAAGGAAGAACGAATGCTGAGCTATCTACATTGTCCCAGTATATATCGCTGAGGTGTGCCACGCCAAGGTACTCTTAAGGACTCTGCTCCATTTTCAGCTTCTCAATTATCACCTAAGATAATGTATCACCACATCTCCAACCCAAATGCCTTTGTGCCTATATTTTTGATCATACGCCTCGTCAGATTTCGCATGATCAGCATGCACCATTGCAACTAACTGTCGTCGCACATTTGGGAGAATCGCTGAGCACTTTTAGATGGTGTAGTATCATGTTGAGCATTTTAGTTTGTGTAGTGTCATCTTCCTATTCGTCGCCACTTCCAAAAGGCTTGTATCTCTAGGTTGAAATTGAAATTTCAATTGTAAAAATAGTATATTTGCCTAAATAATCAACATTTATGCTAAAATTCAGGTTTTAAGCTCCTTAGAAGAGTCATTTTATAAGACACCCTCTGGGTTTGGAGGACAAAAAATGTCTCTTATAGAGAGGGGTGGCTGTAGATAGACACTACCCTGCACATTCAAATCGAATGCTTTCGCATTTGGTTTTCCCAATGTTTCAACTGCAGTGCCAGCCTCGAGGCACTCGACACAAGTCGATGTGTGGTCTGTCGCTTCTTAGAGAGAACTAGTTTGGCAAACACCTGACTCGAAGCTTTGGTTAGGCTGGAGCATCTGTCATTGAGATTTGCCGCACTGTCTGACTTCGCTGCACCATCAACGGTCGCAACATTCCACGACTGCGCAGTGATTTTATCGCTTGCTGTCGGTGGTTGGTTCGCTCTTTTAGTCCCAGGTCACTCACTCACTCGACTCCCTTCTTGCTTCAGCTCCGCTGTAATGTAGCTGTCATTATTTTTGTATTGCTGCTGCTTCAGCTGCGACTGCATGGAGATAGCACCCGCTGGCTGGTATTCTGCACGCGACAGCAGATGGCGGAGGAGACAACCATTCGCTGCATCGCGGTCAACGAGATTCCGATTCACTCTGAATGTCCTCTCAAGCCAAGCACCCGCATTTACCACGTCGAGCGGTACAAGCACTATCTAATACAGTTACTCCGTCGATATGCGCGCAGCCACATGGAGCAAGCACTTGCAGAAAGCTGCTCGATGACCGCGCGCAAACCGGAGATCTCGCTTGCTTCTTCCTGAAGCGCAAGCCCTTCGAAGTGAGATCGAGCTCTTGCGCATTGCGGTGGCGCAAGATTGCGATTTCCTGTCAAGACGGAATGCGAATCAGTTGGACTACTTTACAATGCGCGGCTCCGACGTTCGCACTTGAGCTGATCTGGTACTGGTACTGCTCGCCGGCAGCCTTCAATCGGGAAGCTGATGCGTCCGACATCCGCGTGCATGAGTATGTGGGAGCGTGGATGTATTGGCCCAGCGATGCAATGACGTTCGCAGTACGCTGGAAACCCAGTCCACTGAGCCAGAAATGGAAGCAAGCTGCAGCTCCATCTCGAGTGTTAACTCGCCAGATATGCGTTTACTCTTCGTCATCGATGCGATTATCTGTCTCAGTCATTCAACGGGTCAGTACACCAAGAGAGGCTACGTCGGAGTCGAGGCGTTGTGCGGCACAGGCTGCTCGCTCGGAGTTCTGAAGGCGCACAACAAACGGAGGGCACTTGACTCAGTATTTCAGCGTCTGGACGCGACAATTGATGCTGAAAAAGAGTTCTACTGGTCTCTCTCGTGCTCTTGCTGCGTCTGGGACCTGTTGTCTGTGGGCTCTTGCCTGCAACCTGTGCGATCGATCTTGAAGCGCGTCGTGTCGGTTTGTTGGTCGTGTCCCCTGTCCTTTTGGGATCGTGCTTCGCTTTTTGCGCTGGTTGTTGTTGATTTCAGCAGTCAAACGGCTCCTTGTAAACCGCCAGATTACTACACTGCCGGCGATGCGTTTGATAATAGCAAGTCGGCTCCTCGCACTTGGAGAATGTATTACACGTACACTCATGCGCTTGCAACACGAAACATTCTTGTATTTCTATTGCTTCTTCGTCGTCGCGTGTTTCCAGCTATTTATTGCCGATGCCAACCGCTTCTGTATGCGACGGAGTCAAATTAGTCTATTGCTTGGGTGCTTGTTTTGCAGGCTTCATCATTCAGCATCTTCCTGACCACCAAGCACGCACCCACGCATCGCTCTCGACTCGAAAGAAGCTCTCCACGCCAGGCGTCCCTGGACGCTCCAGCGTCAGTAGCCCTGGTGATGGTGACGCTTCCGTCGAGAACTTTCTTCCGCAAGGTGAGCAAGACCAGGGCCCCAGACAGCCAGTGCTTCGTCCCAACCAAATGTGGCCTGCTCGCATGATCCAGCGCTTTGGGAACCTCGAGCTCTCGTATCGAAACTGCTGTGTCTGGTTCGGGATCCTGGCGTGCGGCATGGCGCTCGTGCCGGTCAAGGACTACATCCTCGGCAGCTACGTGACGCAGACGTTCGACGAAGTGCGCGACGACCTAGCGGCACGCACGCTCAACAACTTTGACGCCGTGACCAGCACTATGCACTACTACGACACGTTTGCGCGCGACTCGCTCCCGCTCTTTGACACGCTCAACCAGACGCGCATGACGCGCAACGGATCGAGAAGCAGGACGCTCATCGACTTTCTCGTGCACACGAGCGTCAATCGCGCCGACCTGTACACGGCCTTGCCCGAGACGCTGCTCAACACCACAGTCTCGGTCATGGACGACTACTACGCCCCCATCTGCGGATCGGCATCGCAAACGGACGCGCAGCTGCTGTTCGGCAACTACTTTCCCGCGATCCACCACGAGTTCTGCTGCGAGTTCGGCGACAAGTTCTCTCGCGAGCGGTTCTTCGACAAAGCGTCGGGATCGTCGTCATCATCACCTTCTTTCGAGTATGTGGCTCCACTCGGAGTCATCGGACTCGTCAACATGTCGGAGGTGTATCTGAGGCACTTCCGCTCCGTCGAGGTGGTTCGGACCCTGACCAGGTCCGTGTTGTTGGGGTTTCTCGGCGATGAGAACGCATCATCATCATCACCATCATCATGGCAGGTGAACTTCAGCGACGACACAGCAAACACGATTGTCAAGCGATATGCTGGAGGGATCACCATTGCCGAGGCCACCGCGCTGCTACTTGGGGCTAGCGATGTCGCGACGGACGACCACGTTCGACTGGTTGACTTGGTGGGAATGAAACCCGTTCTTGCGTATTCTCTCACGCCGCAGGTTCTCTCCATGGGTTTGAACCTCAATGCCGAGGATGCGGTGCAAGCAGAAATCTCGTACGCGACAGTCTCGGTGCTGAGTCTGGACTATCCAGTCACTATCCTCGGCATGGGACCCGTGTTTCCGACGTACATGGCTCCGTTCTGGAACTGCGGCATCGAGCTCACCACGATGTCGAAGGACGTGGCGGTGGAGTCGCTCGATCCCGCCAAGTTCTACAGGTGCGGTTTTCAGAAAGCGTCGGTCTTGCCGGCGTGCATCGTGAACCTGCTGTACTTGACCCAGAAAAGCTTCCGGGACTACGCGAAACTGGACAACACGAGTCTGTTTGTGGTCGGACCGAATCGGGCTGTGGCGTTCGACGTGCCGGAAAAGCTCGTGAATTCTCCGCTGCTACTGATCGATGGGGCTGCGTGGTCCAAAGCTAACAATCTTCAGATTCAGCAACCTCTTATCCCATCCACGCCATACGGATACCTCTACACCCGCGACTGCAAGCACCTAGTGGACGCCGCGTTCGCGCAGCAGGGTCGCAACGTCCAGAAGCACCAGGCATATATTGGTGACGGTGTCGGTGACTGTCGCTTCCACGATTCCCAGGAGACTGAACTGCAGGTGCTCTGTCGGCTTGTATTCCGCGTCGACGAAACCCTCTTGCGTGGCTTGGATGGGAACGTGCACTCGAACATTAGCGCCTGCAGTGACTTGGCACCGCTCACGTCGCTCGAGCAGCAGAGCAACTTTCGCCAGATCGAGTGGTTTCTGATCGACACGACAGCTCTCGCGAAGCGAACACGCATCCGAGACAACACGAGCCGGCAGATCCGCACTTTTCTGCTTTTGCTCAGTCTCATCGGGTCGATCTACTACGTGGTGGAGTATCTGGCCATCTTGAAAAGCCTCATGGTGTTCATCCGCAACAGCCTCAGTGTACCGCAAGCTTCGAGTTCGTCTTCGAGCGCGCAGGCAGTTCGCATACAAGAGTTTGCGCAGTTCGATCCAGCGGTGGGGGCGCTCCAGCATCCGATCACCATTGTGCTGATCTACTTGGGCGCGATTGGGGCGTTGAGCAACACGTTTTCGCTCGCGTGCCATGCGGAAATCGTCTCGGAAGACGGCACGATCGCAATCTTCTGTCGACCGTCGATCGCGATCACCAGCGTCTGGCTCCTCTTCACAGTGCTGAGCAGCGGGTTCTGGATCGCGCTCATCACGCAGCAGACGCGGAAAATAGGCAGACGGCTTCGCTCCCACGCCGACCCAAACTGGATCCGCAAGTGGATGACCTCGCATTGTGCAGTTCTGGTGATCTACCTGATCTGCAAAGCGTCGACCGAGTTGATCTTGGAAAATGTGATGCTGCGCTCCGACCCGCACTTGTACGCGATCTGCGGCGGCTTGCCCCTGTCGTTTTTGATCCCGATAGCGTTCCGCATCGTTCACTACTCGCATCGCCGCAGCTCAGCGGACAAAGTGGTCAATGGTGATGCAGCAGTTGCCAGCAACCGACGCCACCTGGTTCGATTCCCGTCGTTCTCGGCGCACGACACGACGGCTCAAGAGCAGAACGTTCTCTCGCGGTGGAGCTCGACCCATCTGGACGGCGTACTGCAGAATTGCGCGTCTCCAACCATTGCGCTGTAGCTGATCTGGTACTGCTCGATGAAAAGAAGCTACGAGGACCTTTTGATGCCGCAGAGTGCATCGAAATACCAGAGCGCGCTCGTTGCCTCGTCCAGCTTCCGCATCCATGAGTTCGTGGCGCTGCACACGGCTGCTGGTGCGTGGGCCCACTTGGAGACGCTGGCGTGGAGCTTCGACGACACGCACACGAAACTCTCGCTTCGGAAAACTGCACTCAAGGCACTACAGAAGAAAGTGGACAGGCCGAAAGCTGGAACCGCGACAGTCGTAGCCACTTGACCTGGCTACAACCAATCAGTCATTGACGATCTTCTTCCAGCCTTAGCACCTTAATCCCATTCAATCTTGAATTCATTTTGCCTTGTTCTTTCCTCTCACGCTGGTGTTGCCTGTAAATGACAAAGTGAAGTAAGTGCATCGCGGGGGATGTATTTGGGTTTTAAAATGTATACTTGGGTGTGGTTACGAATGCCGCTCAAATCCGCAATGAAAAAGAAGCGGGAGAAAAAAATACCTAGAGTGCCGACTTGCGCGCCAACCGTCGTCCATCTTCGTCATCGCTGCTGTGACCGACTATATCTCTCTTTGTCGTTCAAAAGAGCTGGAATTGGGACTGGAAAAGCCAAGCCGGTGGTAGAATATGGACCTCTTGGACCACAGAGCAGTTAGTTCGCAGCTATGGAGGCCGATACGGCAGCCTTGGCAGCCTTGACGGCCGACGGCGTGGCTCGGGACTCTGAGATCGACGCTTGATACGCGCGGAAGGCGTTCACAATGTGTGGGAACGAAGGTCGCAGCTCCGGCTGGCGGTTCCAGCAAGCCTTCATCAGGCGCGAGAAGAACGGAGGGCAGTCGCGCGGGATGTTGGGCCGCAGGTTGCGGTTCAGCACTCCGAGCGCAGCCTGGATCTGGGACATACCGTCGTACGGGCACTCGCCCGTCACAATCTCCCAAATGACGATGCCAAACGAAAACACATCAGCCTTCTCTGTGTACTTCTGGTTACCGAGCACCTCTGGCGCCATCCACTGGACTGTGCCGCAGTTGCCAGTCATGGTCTGCACGTGGGCCTTCACACGCGCCAGACCAAAGTCGGACAGCTTGATGTTGTAGTTCTTGTCGACCAGCAAGTTCGGGCTCTTGAGATCGCGATGCAGGATCGGACGGTCAAAGTGGTGCAGGTAGCTCATACCCTTGGCGGTGTCGTAGATGAAGCGCGTGCGCATCTCCAGATCGATCGACCTGCGGTTGGTGCGAAGCACGCCCCACAGTGAACCACGCTGCAGAAGCTCGACGACGAGCGCACGGTTTGGAGGCTCCATGCACGCACCGAGCAGTCGGCAGATGTTCGGGTGACGCAGCACGCTCATGATCTCCACTTCCGACTGGAACTCGTTCAGAATGTCAGTGCGCAGATCCTGGCAAATCAGCAGCTTGATCGCGACGGCCTTGCCGCGCCACTTGCCTTCGTGCACCTTGCCGAAAGCGCCTTCACCGATCATTCTGCCCACAGTGATCTCTGAGAAGTCGATGCTCTGACTAATAGCCGAGCGGGTGTTCATGCCAGAGTTTCTTGGAGTGGTGACGTTCTGCGCTGGAGCAGCTGCAGCCTCCTGTTTCGCCGGAGCTGGAGCTGCTGGGGCCGCATTTTCTTCTTTAGGAGCTACTGCTGCTGCTGCTGCTGCTGCTGGAGCCGCAGCAGGCACCACGGCTGGTGCTGGAGCGGGCGCAGCCTCCTTTGCGTCGTTGCCGCCAATGTTGAACCACGCCGACATGAAGTGCGGGATCTTGGCTTTCTTCGCGCCGTCGAGCTTGAGCTGCTGCACTGGCTCCATCGGCGCACCCAGGAACTCGGTCGAGTTGCGGCGATCGCGGCGTCCGCGGTTGCCATCGTTTTTGACAGTCGCAACGTCGTTCGCATCAGCGGCGATAGGGGCCGCTTGCGCTGGGGCTGGTTGAGCTGCAGCGGCCTTTCTCGCGGCCGCCGCTTCTTCAGCGGCCTTCACGGCAGCGTCGTACTTCTTCTTCGCGTCGGCATCCGCTTGCGCCTTAAGCTGCTCTTGACGCTGCTGCTTGCGGATCTCCTCCTGCAAAGCGAGCTTCTGCTTGAGATCGAGCGTCGCGACTTCCGAGTTGAACGACGGTGCTGGCTTGCGCGCGTTCGCAGCGGCAGGAGTCGCCGCCGCCGCTGCTGCTGCTGGGGCGCCGACAGCGCCAATGCCGACGATGTTCGGGTTCACCTCGTCCTTGGACACACGCTTCTTGACCTCGAACGTCGACATTTTGATCGGCGAGCCGACCGTGCCGAAGAAGTTGTTCATTTGCGCGTTCGGGTCAATGTTGAGCGGCTTACGGCGGCGCTGGAACTGCATCTTGCGCGCGTTCGCGTTGTTGCCGCGCAGCTTGTTGTTCTCCTTGTTCATCATGATCGAGCGCGGTGCTGCTGCTGAGCTTTAGGGAAGCGGATCTACTGAGAGAGAATGAGAGAGAAGATGCAAATAAAGAGACGCCGCGCGTGTGAGAGAACTGAGCGCGCGGAACGACGCAACACGCGGAATGAACGCCACCGGACAAGCAGGCGCCGCACCTCCCGCCCGACCACCAGACGCATTTGCACATACCTGCTGGTGTAGTGGTGAGGATGACCTGTCGGCAACGGCTTTCTCTCTGCGCGTCCTCTGCCGCCTGCTGCTGCTTCTGGCCTGTTGGCTCTTGCTTCTGCTTCCGGTTGTGGGCGGTGGGCGGAAAGAACGAAAATAACCGCGTCTCTCCGACAGGCAAAAGGACAACCCACCCACTCACTCACTCCCAGTGCGGAATCGGCGACGCTTCCGAGCCCGCACTCCCCATACAAACTCCTAGTGTAGTGGGAGAGAATGCGGGGTTTGGGTCGCGCGCCATCTGCTGAGGTTCAAGAAGCCGCTTTCCTCTCCCGCACGCCCGCCGGCAGCCTTCGAGGATAAAATAATGCCCCGAGAGACACGCATGCTGGTTATGGTTGCGAGCCGCAAAGTACTGAGCGAGCGAGTGACATAGAGCGCGGCGAGAAGGCGCCGAAATAAATGGGAAACCACGCACGCTTCCACCTTCATTTCATCATCGTGTCCAAGCGGCGCGCTTTTTAAAAAATGCTGGCACGTTGAGCAAGGTGTTCAACATGAAAAAGGGTATCTTTCCATCCGATTAAGTACGATTGGGAGTGTTAAGTCCGCGTTTGACGATAGATCTGCATGCAATCGGAGCAAGATTTCTGCTGTTACTGAGGCAGTCATTCCACTTGTTGCTCTAGGGAAGCAAAGCAGCTCGCGGGGAGCACACGGTGCTGATGAACTGTAAGCAAGCTTACAGTCTCATACACAAACCAGTTCGTGTTTGCAGGGTGTGTTTGCATAAAAGTGGCGGCTTTATATGGGACAGTTAATCGCGCATTTTGCATTCTCGGGATGCGGATTTAAGAGGCAGGTGATATTATTTTCATCAGCACTTCAGGACCTCCAGGTCAAAACCACTCCCATGGCTTCGCTGTGTGTTTAGTTTGTTCTCTGGATGATGAAAGACGAGTGAGCGAGCGAGCGCTAGAGAGCGCCAAGAGACCAGTTGGACGGGCTGGTTTGGCTGAAAAGCGTCCACCCTCGAATCTGCCCAAACTTTCGGCGACGCGCGAGAGAAGCCAAAGCTGCCTTGTGGGCGTCCAGAGACCCACTCATTTGCAAATTTCAGTCAGAAAGCGCACACGAGCGCTCGCTCTTCTTCATTCGTTCGCACGTCTTGTTGGCAGTCCTATGTATTGTCTTGAGCCATTTCCAAACTGGAGTAGACGCCATTTCTTCAAGAGAATGGTGACTGTGTGGGACATTATTATCCCACTTCTTATCCAAAGAAAAAGCTTGGATTTTGAAAGGCGGGATCGATCGGCAAGAGACGGCCTGAGGATGTACGACACCCTCAACAGAATGTACAGGTGGGTAATGGCAAAATGAAGCTTGCTTTGTTTTGTGGAGAATGCAAATCGCAAGCTAATAATACCTGCACCAACGACAACCTGATAACGGGCTCACAATGGGTTGATGACGTACAGTGTCGATTGTTTAAATTAATCGCTCGCTGAGACCACGCCCTTTCGTGACTGTGCATCGGATCAGTGCAGCCACACTTCCGGAGTACTTAATGCGTCTGCATAAACTGGAAAACCTTCTGTTGCTGGCAACAAATAGCTCAGTCCAGTGAAGAAGAAATCTCTCTCAACAGTCTTCCTTGATTTGCAGTCACTCGCGCTCCTTGCGGAACCAACAACAGGGCGTTCATCAGCGCTGGAGGCGTGCAATACGACCTGGTTTCGAGTGGGGAACGCAAAACGCTCGTCGACAAACGAGAATGCGGATGTACATGTCTGTGGGCAGAGGTGATAATTCAGGGTGAGAAACGACACTCGTGATGGCCGCACACCACTCGTCGTAAAAAGTGCGCGCTGACCACCATCGAGTGGTAAATTTTCGGAGCCACTGAAACTCTTCCCCGCCGCTGTAGCCATTTCCGGAGCCATTCAGGAGGAGGTTGATCAGCGGCACAGAGCCAGGTCTTTGGACTCGTGCAACTCCTATGTATACGTCTGGGTTTCCACAATTTTCAAAGCATTTTTCAACCGTATTTTCCATGTTCGCCGCGAATTCACAGGAGAGCACTAGGCAACACACTGCGTCCAGAGCAGCTTACTGTCTCTCACCTTACATGCTCGACAAAATACGAATTGCAGTGAAGGGGTGGACTAGTCATACAACGAGCAAGTTGACGTGCCTACACTTTCGATGGGAGCGGCAGCGCTCGATGACAAACATCAAGAACAGCAATCGTCCGATGCGCTGCGCAGCCATCCGATCTGTGCTTTGTATTGACCACAGAAGTGGGGGGGCTATCCATCCTCCATCCTTCCGACAATTGATCTACGAACCATGATTTATGCTGTTTTGGATCCTTCAAGAGCCCTAGAACAACAGAATCAAATCAGATCTGAAGCGAGTGCTCTGGAGAGACGCGAGGAATGAAAATCAGACTCAAAACAGCCTGCAGGTGGAATTCTGCTGAATACATGCAAGTGTATAAATACCACAACCAGCACTGTCTCTTTACGCTGGTTGGACGAGCGCGCTACAGTATCGCTTTGGACTGGCGGAACTCTTGCTGAGGTACTGTACACTGAGTGTATCATTTATAGCCCTGGGGTGCAATAGAAATGTACCCACAGCCCCCCATTTCCGACGAGATCTTCTCTGACAGCCAGGAGAAGCTCACCCACCACTCACTCTTGAAATGACTGATGTTGCAGATGAGGAGCCAAATCACTTCGTCAGCTTGCGATCGTCCCTTGCGTGGGTAAACTGTTCATTGATGGCATGCGAGCAATGTCGACTGAGATCATTATGATAGAGTGTGGTGGAATTGTTGTTGGATGGCATGTTGTTCCTGCGCAAGTGCACACAACACGCACATGTTTGTATTGCACTGACTTGTTTGCGTGTCTTGTATCTCTGATTTCTCTTCTTGCTCAAAAGAAATCCCCAAATCCCCAAGTGGCATACGTGAAGAGGGCTCATTTGTCGTGCAACCACCCGTCAGCTCAGAGCTATTCTTGCGTAAGCATCAAATCAGGAGCTCCAAATGGGGCAGAAGCCAGTCAGCCAGCCAGTCAGGACATGGGACGGATTAGTCAAACTTGGTCGCTCGCAATGGGTCGCTCGCTCCTCTCCACTTGGCTTCAAATAATGGCCCTTCTGCTTCCGACTGGATCTCTCAGGCATACTGAACCCAAGTCAAGGCGATCGTTCATCGTCCCAGGCCACAAAACCCAGAGCCTTTGGCGTGACAGAGACCCAAAACAACTCTCGTGGACCGCTCTCAAAAGAACGATCTGCGTCCCAAATGCAAACACAACCCAAAAAAATCAGGGCACGGCAGGCCTCAGAGGCGATCGATCGCTTGCTGTTCCTCATCCGTCCCCTACACATTGTGAACCTTGGGCGCTCTTGCGATCCGCATCCGTCCGCAAATTCCGCAGTCGCGCATTTACCAGCCAGGAGCGAGAGGCCGGTGGAAAAGGCTCGGAAACGGCTGTTGTTGGCTTATCCGCACGTGATTGGGCTGCCTCTACAGTACCGAGCCCTCTCTTTCGAAACCGTCCGTCCGTCCGTCCGTCCCGAGCCAATTGATTGAGTGAGAGCGGCGCACGCACACACACAGCCGCATCATCGCACGTGGTTTTCGCTTGCTATCTCTGCCAGGTACGCACTGCTGCTGCTGTTGCTGGCTCAGTCTTCTTTTCTTAGCGAAGCAAGAAGACACCACCGGCCGCGATCATCCTCGGCTGAGTGCGTTGCTTGTGTCGCTTGCGCTTGTTTATTTGCTTGTGTCGCTTGCGCGACTTGCTTGCTTGCTAACAAGTTGTTCTTTTGTTACGTATATGTGTGCAGGATTCTGAAAGAGAGCAGCAATCACACCACCACCTCGTGCTTTTTTGTATCGGGTTGTCGAGTTTGCACGTCCGGAACCAAGCGACACGCCTTGTTTCCAGATCGCAAGCCACGCAACACGCTCTTGATACAAAACACCCACGCCGCACTTGCCTAGTGCATGAGCCACTTCCCGCCCGCGACCCCTGTTATGGAAGAGCGCACCAGCTCCTTTGTCGAATTGCAGATGAGCCCGAAAGAGAAGCCCAGCTGCAAATCGCGCGCCAGCAAGCGCTCCGCTGGTGGCGGCGGTGACCGCCAGAGCGTCAGCCGCAGTCAGAGCCCGAGCACCAGCCAGCGCGCCAGCGGCACGCGCCACTCGGTCGTCGCCTACACCGAAGAAGACGCGAACGCCATGATCCTCAAGGCGAACTCACCGCCCAACTACAACGGCGGCTTTGACGGTATGTGCTTGTGTCTAGCTTGCTTGGTTCTTTGTTTGCGTGTTTGTGCGCTTGTTTGCTTGTTTGTGCGCTTGCTTGCTTGCTCAGCAAGTCCACCCCTTATTCGGGGTTGCGTTGCGTTGCGTTGCGTTCCGCTGCACTGCTAATCAACCATACACCTCTCCTTTCTTTTGTCACATGCCACAGAGATCATGAAGCAGATCCGCGCCAAGTCGTACTACACGGACCAGTTCCAGCGCATCCAGCAGCAGACCGAGATGGGCAAGCTGCTGTCGTTCTCGGACGTGGCGCCGGCGCACTACGAGTCCAACTACCTGGCGGTGGCGCAGGCCACGAGCCTCACGCGCGTGCGCATCTGCTTCGGCATCGGCCTCGTGTCGCTCGCGATCTTCTACGCGCACGAGTTCCGCTCGGGTATGTGGGACGTCAACGCCACGCTCGGTCGCACGGTGGCCAACAAGCAGCTGATCCAGATCCTGACCTTCGGCGTAATCCTGCCCGTGTTCGCGCTCGGCATCCTGCTCTCGTTCACCAAGTTCGGCCAGCGCCACCTGGAGGCCGTGACCATGACCGTGTTCATCATCGTGGCGAGCGTGATGATCGCCAAGAAGCCCATCGAGAAGGTCACGGGGCCCGTGATCCCGCTGCTCATTCTGCTCATCCCGATCTTCGGCATCACGCGCATGCGCTTCGTGCGCTCGTGCCTCATCGGCTGGGGCATCTTCTTCTCGTACTTCATCACGATGCTGGTCGCGCGCAAGTTCTTGCCGAACGACGGCGCCAAGTTCGACAACACGACCAACATCTCGTACCAGTCGATCAACTACGGCATCTCGGTCATCGGCGGCATGGTGTCGCAGTACCGCCAGGAGCTGCTGCGCCGCCGCAACTTCTGTCTGCAGTTGCCGTTCTCCGGCACGATGGACTCGGACGCCGTGAGCGATTTGAAGGCCGACAAGTTCTCCAAGAAGGCGCTCATGCACCTCTGGTCGCAAAAGTTCCGCCACCCAGAGGTCGAGGAGTGCTTCTACCGCTACTGGTACCTCATCGACCCGTTCCCGTACGAGAACCCGAACTCGGGCTCGCTGCACCAGGGCGTCTTCCGCACCATCCGCTTCGCGATCTATACACTGCTGCTCAACCAGTTCGTGCTGCTGCTGCAGGACATCAAGTTTTTGCAGGTGCAGCCCGACAAGTTCGTCGACAGCTCGGACTTTGACTACGCGCTCGCGCTGCGCTTCGGCATCACCGTGCCGCTCTACTTCTCCGCCGCGCTCTTCATGTACTTCATGGGCAAGGCGTTCTACGCCAAGTGGGTCAAGGAGGCCGAGGACGCCAAGAACGCCGCGCTCACGAGAGACTCGATGGTCGTCACAGACATGCCCGTGGACGCCGCCGCCGTGAACGCGCAGTTCCCCGAGAGCAACGGCGACACGGTGCGCATGAAGCTCGTGGTGGACGCCGCGCGCATCAAGGACAAGTCTAAGGACCGCGTGCTCGAAGTGCTGATCAACAAGGGCGGCTACGTGCGCTCGACGCAGATCTTCTCGTCGCTGGTGATCGCGACCCACGTGGCGTGCATGGGCATCCTGCTGCTGATCGTGTCGACCGGCGAGAAGTCGGACGAGCTCAAGCGCACGGAAAACGCGTCGCCCGGCAAGCCCAAGCCGGTGTACTACATGGGCTTCCTCAACGCCGTGCTCTTCGCGCACCGCTCGGGCTTTCGCGTACGCTTCATCTACGCGACGTACACGACCGCGGTCGTGGCCGTGGGCATCATCATCGCCGCCAAGTACCTCTCGCCGAGCTACTACCTCGAGTACGCTGGGTACGTGTTCGTGATCCTGGTCATGGGCATGATGATCTCGTACGAGGAGGAGAACCTGCGCCGCAAGTTCTTCGTGCTCAAGTCGATCCGCACGCTCGAGTTCGACGAGTGGTTCGCCGTGGTGCTGCGCATCCAGGGCTGGGTCAAGGAGCGCTTCCGCAAGAAACTGCGCGAGGTGCGCTCCAAGGGCAGCAAGGAGCTCAGCGACCGGATGCTCGACCAGAAAGGCAGCAGCAAGAAGCAGAAGGCCAAGGCGCCACCGCCGCTCATGAACACGTCGGCGCAGATGGCGCAGGCCTCCAAGTTCGGCATGTATTCGCAGATGGCCAACATCGTCATCGCGCTCGTGGACGTGCTCACGAGCAGCTAGGTCCTCTGACTGGGCCTGAGGAGCTATAGAGAGAGAGAGAGAGAGTTGGGTGAGGCGAGGAGAATGGACGGATGGGTGTCGACTGATTGGATTCCCGCGAGGCCACTTCCCAAGTGGAAGGAGGAGACCGACAAGACGAAGGAGAACGCACCAGCAATGCGACTGATTGACATTCTACCGCCCAAGCCCACACGAGGAGAGCAAGAGTAAGCAGACAGGCGCAAGGGACTCCACTCGCCGCGAGCTAGCGTGCGTAGTAGAGAGAGAGAGAGAGAGAGAGAGAGAGAGAGAGCGGTGCTGCTGGTTGTGCGCGCGTATGTGTAGAAAGAAATAAACAACAAGAAACCAACAAGTGTCCAAACCATCACCTAAATATAAAGTACTTTTTTATCACGAGACTGACGATTCTGAGGTGCTTATTAGGGTAGCCACTGTGCTACAGTCCTCCCTCCCATTATGTTACATCGTCATCAACAAATACCCTTTCGAATTTGATTCAATCACTTTTACCATCACTCTGGAGTAAATGCACATTTAAACAAATCTGTTGAAACAAGTTGCACTTCATTCTGCG
>JAADWN010000308.1:0-28785 GCA_023336175.1 Globisporangium lucens
ATGTCTTTGTTTACTGAGCTTCCAGCAACCCAATCGCCTTTGATATCTTCAAGCACATCATTGATATCGATAGTAGATGCCCATTTGGCCGATAAATCTTGGAGATCAATCGGTTTGTCGAATTGATCTGAGTATACTCGGCGAAACGAATCAATTACAGATTTATCTCCTTCTATGATAGATGAGATTTTGCGTTTTGTTAGATATGAATCTAAACATAATGGATCTCCTATGCATATGATTCTGTATTCAGTTCCTGACGGATCTATCAATGTTGATGATCGATCAAACAAAGTATCAACAGTTGTAAGTTTATTTGCTGGGATATTTAATCTGAGTTGATCAAATTTAAATGAAAGATTACTAACAGCGACTGCTATAGATTCATCGGATATAGGGTTTGTATTGTACTCAACATGAAATGGAGGCGCTCGAACTAACTCCTTAAGCTGTCCAATAGATACTACAGGTTGGTAGTCTAAAATAATCCTTTTGATAATCATCATAACAGTTCGCACTTCGCCTTCGAAGTAGAATACATTAAATCTATTTGAATGTATTCCATGTGGCGTAATCCCATTTCTTAGGTTCGAGTATGCCTTTGTTAATGTCTTTTCGTATTGATTATATGTTTTTTCATCGAGGGAATATGGCTCTCCTAACAGAGGTGGAGTCTCCCTAAGTTTAAATCTGAAATTGATAAGATAGTCGATAGACACATCGTACATGATTCTATCAATGCGGTTAATTTGCCCGTATTGTAAAACTTTAATCTTGTACGCCAATTCTTCGTTTGACGATGTGTCGTTTTTCAAAGCGTGAATCGAGTCTACATTCGTAGATAGAATGTGTATTTGAATAGAACGCATATCTTGAGGAAGGGCCGAATGAACATGTTTGCGCACTGCCCGACCAATAATTTGAACCATTTCAGAGATCGAACTTGGCTCATGCGTAATTACTACATGTCGACAAGCTTTTAGAGTATGACTCTCTCGCATTGCTCTGGAACCTATTATAATCTTGACGCGCTCCCCATAAGTATTTTGATTACTATTATATGCATTTAGCCTCGCAGACACAATTGATTTGTTTAATGACCCAGTAATAAATATGAATCGCACTGGATTGAATTCATGATCTTTAATATTTTTGTGACTGCCATACTGTATATCACAATGCATGCATATGCTGTCTTTTGCAATAGTATCTCCATCCATTACAAACCCGTTAGCATGCAGAATGCTAACAATTAAATCAGTTCCAGAGCCTTGGACGAATGGATGATAAATAAACATTTTGCCATGTTTGATATCTTTCATATCAAGACACATCTTGGTTAATGTTGCGTACTTGCATGAGTACTTTTTTAATTCCTTCAGCTTGAAAATATTTGAAGTTGTCCATCCATCTAGAGATTTGGATACCGCAATCGGCTCTGGCAGATCGGCTAAATCTGAAACATTTTTACTGAATACAACTCCATGTGGATACTCCTTTATACTTGGAAATGCAATATCCTTTATCATGTTATTCCCTCGTTCATCAACTGTATTTGCTCTATGCTTCCATTGCTTGAAGCATTCTAATTGGTGGTCTATTGGAATCGATCGAGTAAAACGAATATAATCGATATTCTTGATCTTCTCTCCAGCAAACGATGATGTTGGATATTCCTTAGGATTGTCGTCCATGATGTAACTAATTTTCCCTGCTATAGCTTTTCTAATTGTATTTGATCCGATATTCGTTAGTTGATCTACGCCATCGGTAATCTTAAATAAATTAGATTGTTGAAGGGTTTCTCCAGTGAGTAATTTGACGATTGGAATTATTTCAAGTGCGCTCGTAGTTAGTGGAGTTGCGGATAACATCAGTGAGCGAATAAACCCATAGTTAATATCATTTGATTGGAGCGTGTTGATTGAGACACGGTGAACCTTCATGGCCGCTCCGTTGGTCGTGTTGCGCATGAATTTCTTCCGTTCTTTCTTGACTTTCTGGATGAAGTGGTCGCTTGGACGGTCACTTGGATGTTCAATGAGTTCGCATACGAAAGCTGCCCGCGACTGCGCGAGTGGACTCGGCGATCTTGATTCATGCGTGAGCGACCTCGAGTTGTAGAATCGATTCTGGAAGAATAGATCGATGTAAAACATCTCCCCTTCGCGCTCCTTATCGCACACATAGTAAATGTGAGACGGATCGTACAAAAAGATCTCGGGGAGCTTACCATCATGCTGAGGCGCGATCCACGGGAAGCCCCTAGCCTGCGGGTCATATTCGTCCAGCCAAGGGCGCCGCGTGTGTCGCAATGGGCCGTACTTGAGCTCCATCTCGTACTCACCATAACGAGCAACGTTCCATGTTTGACTCCACCCTGGATACGTCACTGTCGTTCTGATAGGTTCGAGAGCGAGAAGCGATGAGGTGTGGGCCACTCATGTTCGCACGCTTGGTCAACGTCGGCCACGTTAGAGTTGGGTGCTGATTCGCCTGAGGGTTGAACGGACGGCGTCTTCATGTCGGACGTACGCTTGGTCGGGTAGCTTTCTTCATTCATGTCCGATGCGCGCTTGGTGAGTGGGTATGTAGCGCGAGGCTTCACTAATACGTCCTTCCTATTCGGGTTGGGCGTCAAGCGCGTGTTCTCCTTACCAAGACGAGAGACTCTCACTTGATGGATTCCCGCCAAATGATTACTCTCATCAATGGCAGTGGATACAGGCTTGGTGGTGGGCGGTTGAGCAGTCTTCGCACTCGCTCGAAGGATTCCCTCCAAACGCGCAATCGTTCTGCTCATCCGCCGGGACGTGGAGTCGCGTCGTAGTAGACGATGAGCTCTTCGTCGTGGCCGAACGGCTTCGTCTCTTGATGGTCTCCCATCAAAGACTCGTCGGATGAGCAGAGCGATTGCGTCTCTTGATGGTCTCCCATCAAAGACTTGTCGTCCGCTTTCACCGTGCCGGACGCGTCGAAGGATTCGTCTTCTTGCTTGCAGATTCGAGAATGCCCACACATTCACGCTTCAGACAATAAAACCTCACCGCAACATATTTACGTTTTTGTGTGGCCGTGTGCAACTTCTGTAAAACCTTACTAACTGGCTGTTTGTGGGTGATTTGAACTTGGGGGTACACCGCAACATAAAAAACCCATAACAGGTACGTATCCATTTGTGGCAAAAAGTACAGTGGATCTGTGAAGTACAGTCGATATATGAAGTACAGTCGATATGTGAAGTACAGTCGATATGTGAAGTACAGTACCCAGCGTTGCGCCATAGCCATGCAACGCGACCAATCAATCATGCGAATGCAAAACAGATGTTTTTATGCTCCATGGCGTCTCTCCACCAATCGACGGTATATCTATGAATCACTGTACTACCCAAGAGTGACTGTTCATTTTTCAATTTGCTATCAATATGATATTTGAGTTCAGGTCGTTCGAGCACTTCAAGCAAATTAGAATCAAAGCAGCGCAATGGCGAGCATTTGACGAGCAATTGAGAGGCGCAGAAGGTGAAGAGCTGATCCGTGGCGTGCTCCAAGAACCGCTAATCGATAACAGAACCGACCGCGATTATGAGAAGCGTCTATACAAAGGCTTTAAAGAGGGGATGCAACGTCTACGCGAAGGCGTTCCACTGATCGTCAAAGAGCCACCCAAGTCGCAGCCAAAAGACCAGTTCAAAGAAGCATGCATTTCGCTCGGCTACTTGCCGCGACCACCAAGCACGCCACCATCTCCAAGGGCTTTATCAGTGCGGCCGCCATCTCCAAGTGCTTCGCCTCCGTGGCCATCATCTCCAAGAGCCTCACCACCGTCTGTACGCGCTTCACCAGCACGACCATCGTCTCCAAGTGCTTCACCAGCGCCATCGCCATATTCTCCAAGTACTTCGGTGTACATTTACCCAAGTGTGATGTTCCAACGCACTCCAACTCCCCCAAGCGGCGCCGTAAGCCCATCGTCGTCTGTACTTCTCAAGGCAACCCCACCGTATCCACCAAGCCCTTCGCCGATCAAGACGCCAACACGCATTTTTAGCCCAAGCGTACGGACGCCATCTCGGTCTCCAACACCTCCGCCGTCTCCACAGGGTTCGTATTGTCCATCGTCTGAAGAAATCGGCTGGTACCCAACAACACCTTCGCCGATGAGACGTGAATTTGAATCGGCGTCATTCCTGACAGCAACTACAACGACGCTGGCAACTACAACAACGCCGGCAACTACAACGATACCAGCGACTACAACGACAACGACAACGACGCCGGCAACTACAATGCCAGCAGCGACTACAACGACACCAGCGACAACTACAACAACGCCGGCAACTACAATGCCAACTACAACGACGCCGGCAACCACAATGCCAGCAGTGACTACAACGACACCAGCGACACCAGCCTCAAAACGAAAGCGCCGGAAGCAGCAATTAAAATTTTCAGATGAAGCTTTGAAAAAAATAAGACCATCACCGCCAGCAACGAGACGGTCGAAAGCTCAATATAAGTAATAAAGTTGTTTTCCGTCATGCACTCATTGAATGGAACGGTGTTCAGTTGGATAAAATGAAACATGCAATCTTTTTATTTGCTGTACCAAAGTAAAAAACAACTCAGGCAAATAACGAAATCTGCTACAGCGGAGGTGATGCAGGTAATACAGGCGATGCAGGTGATGGTGGTGATGCTGAGAGTCATAGACCTTGGGCCGAGTTATCCCAACTCTCAGACATTACCAGATATGAACTTTGAGGATCTGGCCATTGCCATCCTCTAGCCGGTGGGTTTACCGGCGTGTGATTTCCGAACAATTTTGTCCGTTGATTTGTCAGACTTGACACTCGACTTGGCGCTCGACTCGGTGTCAGTCTCAGCGTCGGTCTTTGTGTCAGTCTTCGTGCCAGACTTGGAGCTCGACTTAGAGCTCGACTTGGCGTCAGGCTTAGTACCAGTCTTGGAGTTCGACTTGGAGCTCGACTTAGCACTTGGCTTGGCGCCAGTCTTGGCACTTGGCTTGGCGTCAGGCTTAGTACCAGTCTTGGAGTCAGTCTTGGCTCTCGACTTGGTACCAGTCTTGGAGCTCGACTTGGCACTTGGCTTGGTGTCAGTCTTGGTGTCAGGTTTGATAGCAGCGGGCTTGATGGTGGCAGGCTCGTTGCTTGTCTCGTTATTCACGCTCCGCTTCTCGTCAGAACGAAGCTGCATCGTCACGTAGAGACGCTGGAACTGGTAGCTCAAATCGTCTAAGATTGGCGTCTCGCCTTGATCAGCGAGTCGACGTTGAGACTTCTTCAGGGCAATGCCCATCTCGCGGGCGATCGTTCGCGTTGTAGCACGCCCCAGTCGCATACCATCGCGATACTCAGCTGCCATGTAGTCGATAAAAGTCGATCCATTGCCGCGACGTCCCACATGTCCCGTCAAACAATCATCGAGAAACTTGAACGTGCTCGTGCCCTTGATGCGGTTGGTCGTCGCTCGGGTGAAGCACAAATTCGTCACCCTGTTGGCAACATCGTCTCGAACGATATCGGTGACAAACTGACAGTCTCCGTCTTCTTTGAAGCTCAGGTAGTAGAAAGCGTACGCGAAGCACTGCTTCTCAAGAATATGATCGAGTTCGATCCACCCTGGGGTCTCCATATCCAGCGCGTCCGCATGGTACAAGTCTCGTCCGTTGTATCGCGCCACCACTCGGTCTTGAAGGTTGCTGCGCGAGTGAACGTCGCTGTCGAACAGCCGTGGGGAGAAGTGCATCTCATACGGATTGTGGGCGACGCAGCAGTAATTGTATCCGGACTTGGCTGGATTCGCACAAGGAGTATTCGTGCCCAAGTAGACGCCTTGACATCTTGGAGTCGCGAAGTTGGTTCGCTGGTGCACGGCGCAGTACCCGTCAGCATCGATGCCCCATGTAATCCGGCAACGTTGACAAGTCGTAGCTGCGATGGCGATGCATTGGCGGCGGACTTGGAAGTTTTGGTCTTGGTGGTAGCCACAGTATCCATTTGCGAGACCCCATTTTATTTTGCAGCGGAGGCCGGTGGAGCGTGCGATGCCGAGACACTGAAGAGCGTAAGGAGCATGGTACTTACAGTACCCATACTCGTCAAGCCCCCAGTTAATCGAACATAGCTGGTTTTGCTTCGTCACTCCGAGGCAGAACGCGCCGTACATCGGAGCGTACACCATCGCGCCAATTTGGAAATGAGGACATGGTTTCTCTCGGCACCAACATCGAGCGAGCTCTTAAAGATCCAAATCCTCATTCATATTTGAAAAAAGTCTTTATCCCACTCTTTGAGAATCCAATAGTTTGTACCCACAATAAATCATTTCAAATCAGTTCGCTCTCACGTTGAGAGAATATGGAACACTGATTTATTCAGAGAAGATTTCAAGAATGTGCATCGATCCAACGCATGGGCTGAAAAAAATCTTCCATCCGATTACAAGCAGCCGATTGACAAGATTGTCACACAGGCACGATCCAAGAAGAAGTACCACAGCGCATCTTCAACTCAGTCCATAGCGCTTTGCTGGTAGACCACATCGCTATTTACAAGCAATGCATGTAATTCATGTAGTTATCAAGCTCATTGTACTCACTCGCCCATTGATCGACGCACGATGGATGAGTGATATACTTCATAATTTCACGATTGAATTCTTCACACTCATCTTCTACAAACGGAGTCGCGCAAAATTCCTCCCAATCGATTTTGTCTTGATTAGCGGTCAGTAACTCGATCGCCGCGGGGTTCATTGAAAGTACGCTCCAATCAATTTTATCTTGATTAACAGTCAACAATTCAATCGCTGCGGTGTTTTGAGAAAGTACACGCCAATTGATTTTGTCTTGATTAATTGCCAACAATTCAATTGCTGCAGAGTTCGCAGACAACATCTCCCAATCGATTTTGTCTTGATTAGCAGCCAGTAGTTCAATTGCTCCAGAGTTGCCTGACAACATTTGCCAATCAATTTTGTCTTGATTGGCAGTCAGTAACTCGATCGCAGCAGAGTTCCACGAAAGATGATTCCAATTAATTTTGTCTTGATTGACAGTCAGTAACTCAATCGCTGCGGTGTTTTGAGAAAGATGGTCCCAGTCAATCTTCTCAGGATTTGACTTAAGTAGATCAATCGCTGCAGAGTTGTCAGAAAGGTTACCCCAATCAGTTTTGTCTTGATTGGCGACCAGTATCTCAATTGCTACTGGAATCAATGAAAGCATTTCCCAATCGATCTTCTCAGGGTTTGCCTTAAGTATAGCCTCGTAGACAGAATGGACCTTGACATATTTGCTAGAATTGTACTGAAGAGCCATGATTGCTTAATGGAGGAATGTTGTATTTATGAGAGCAAGACGTCAATTTTACACTCATGATAATGTTGCGATCTTCTAAGCCTTTATAAATTGTTGCTGCACATCGTTATTTATGTAATCAATGTTTGCCTTCTTCATCCAATCTTTTCTAGTACTTAATTGAAGAAGCTCGTTTGCCATTGAATCAAATAGTGTAGTTGCGCTATTGATAATTGCTTCAAACCGTGTTCGTTGGTATGTCGTTTTGGCATAATCATAATATTCGTTGTATGCTTTAATAATATCATCCTTCAGTTTATCAATCATATCGTCAGCTTCAAATGTTATATTCTTAGGTCTGTTGTATTTAACAAACTTATGCACAGACCATGTAGTCAAGAAAGACATTACTTGAGTGTCGCAATATGCGGGCTTCAATAGGCCAACCATTGTATCCACGTCTATTTCTACTCCCTGCCTTTGTGCTTCTTCCAATTGCCTTTGAGAATTCATAATCATCATATTAGATAACTTCAAATAGTCTTGGAATTTTGTATAAACATTGGTTTGTTTTGTTTGGAGTTGAAGTTCTTCACGCTTTGATATCAAGTCAGTATTGAATAATTGAAATATTTCGTAAAGAATTGCTTCTGTATAATTACTATATTTCCATGCAATAAGAATTGCAACAATTATAATGACTATCAATAGTGTATCCATATCTATATTATTTAATGTATAATAAAAAATGAAATACATGTGAATCTATTGAAACATAATCTGACGCACATCTTCCAACGAGAGCTCGTCGACACTCAACAAAGCCAAACTGTGGAGCTCATGATCGCGGATAAAGATCTCGCCAAAGAGATCTTTACACTGATTGTGGTCGGCATTGTCGTAAATTGGAATAGCGTCGAAGTGGCAAATATGTAACCAAAATATTACTTGAGTGGCAATTCAAACGCTATTCATTTAATTGAAATTAATCCGAGAAAGATTGTTAAGTGAAAATTCAATTGCTATACATTTACTGGAAGCTTATCCTGAGGACTCGTTGGAGTTGGCTAAGTCGAAACTTGAGTATCTTCACTTGTGACTATGATTGTATCAAACGCGACTGAGAATGGTTGAGGCGTGGTCTAACCGAAAACTTTGGCCATCCGCATTTCATCGAGAAGTGGCTCAACAATGGCAACGAGCTCAAAGACTATCTCATGGAAGTAGCTTTCTTTTGTTTTTAATATGAAAACCATAAGTGTTATTAAACGCAAATTATGGTTTGCTGTCACTAACGTCGACTGGTTCTTGCCTCCTTCTTCCAATGGCTTTCGAAGTTACCAACGCGCCGCGCAGCTAAAGCCCTGCAGAGCCGTCATTATGTAAGACGATGTCAAGCGACTTCGAAACAGTTACACCCACTTCATCGGGAGTAAGACTATCATTCGCATAAATGAACGGGTCAGATTCCGCTCACGCTCTTTTTTTATATAGATCTTCAAAGGTTTGCAGCAAGCAAAGCGCTCGAAATCGGCGAGGCAATACTGCATCACAAGTTTATTCGGCACAGCGGCGACGAGATTAACCGTCAAATCGAGGAACTCGTAACGCGTGGCCAATTCCTTCAACTGGACGTGAGCATTTTTGGCCGCGGTCAGACGCGGGCTCATGTCGTTCCGAAGTCGCTCGCAGCTTTCGATCGTTGCTTTACATTCCGATAGCTCGCGTTGGACGTTCTTTAGCACCTCGTGCCCATGGTCGATCAATCGTTCCGTGGTGTTTCTTTCCTGAACCACCCCGTCCATTTTTTTGTTGGCGTGCCACAAACGGTGTTCTGCTTCCGCTTTCTTGTTCTCGACTGCCGATATGATCCCATCTATTTGAGAGTAGAAGGGAATCGCTCGCTTGGCGTCTCCTGAGATAATAGCGTTGATGATGCCGTGCAGCGGAGTCACGTCATGCAGTGCGTTTCTTTGGCGGCGATTGTTGTCAGCGATTTCCTCGTTCGCCTGTCGAATCGTTGAACGCAGGTTGCCAATGTCTGTGCGAAGCGAGTCGATGTAAGAGCCCAACTCCGTCAACTGACTTGTGTACTCGACAATCTCTCTTTCCTTGCAACGCTTCTTCTCGGACATTTTTTCATGGCGGGCGGATACTTCCACAATCTTGCTTTCAAGTTCTGCGTATTGCTCGCTCATACGTTGGCATTCAGCTTCGTTTAGAGTGCGCAACTGCGCTAAAGCTGCGCGAGCAGCCTTCACGAACCCATCAGCGTCTCCAATATGAGCAGCGAGCTCACGGGTTGCCGCCTCAACAGCGTTGTTAGTATTGATCGGTTGCATTTCAAAATCAAAAGTGTGGGCGGGCGGATCCTCCCAAGGCATAATGGCCACAGTAGTGTAGATGATCGCATAGATATCTTATATCTCGACTGAATTTGAGTACCCGCCTGGGAGCGCACTTCAACTTGTGTTCGCGCACGACATATTATAAATCAGTCAGAAATTTTGGCTACAGAAAGGGGCGCATATTTATCAGTACAGTCAGCCCCCACAAACTGCAAAAAAGCGGGGTCCACTTGTATCCAATGCATCTGCCCACTTGTATCCGAAGCATCTGTCCACTTGTACCCAAAGCATCTGCCCACTTGTATCCAATGCATCTGCCCACTTGTATCCAAAGCATCTGTCCACTTGTACCCAAAGCGTCTGCCCAAAGGAATTAAGTGTTCTGTTCCAAGGAGGAGGAATTCATTCTTTCATTTTCCTTCCCAAGCTCAAGACATCCTTCCCAAGCTCAAGACATCCTCATGGCTGACAACAACATTGTAGCACACATCCCGGCGGGAGAGATAAGCTTGCCGACGGCTTCATGGGAGTCTTTCGGAGATGTTCTTCTCTACATGGAGAAGAACCCTGACGTGGCTAAGAAAGTACAGAAGATCGTGGAAACCAGAGACCCAGATGCCATCAAGATTGTCGACGTTGGCGAGACCATGAATAACTTGATAACCGTCTCCAGCACCATCAAGCTTGCAGTTGCAGCCTCGCACGGCTACCCGTGCAACCCCATTGTCATCAAGATGCTATCGCGCTTCCAGACCCTGGTCAAAGACAGCGCACTGACAATCAACGCGTTTTTGAACACAAGCGTCAAGGCAGTCAGGCTACACCAGTTTGCCCTTCAACTGCTGGCCGAAGGCCACGCTCAAGACGCAATAGCGATATTGGACGGTATTATCGAAATGTCCGATACAATGACCGCTAAGGCTGATAAACTCGTTGAAAAGTCGACCGCTTTACGCGATCTTGGCGAGGAGGCATCTTGTCGTGCCACATTGGACCGCTCTAAGACGGTCGAAGAATCCAAGAAAGCCGAAGCGTCCATCGCCGAACTCAGAGTAAAGAAGAAAGGTCTCGAAGAGCGTAAGGCCATACTTAAGAAGGACCTGAAGGATGCAGAGGAACGGGAAAAAGAAGCAATGAAGGAAGCATCCACGGAGCGACACCAGAACTTCGTTGTCGGCATTTTTAGCGCAATTTTCGGTGGCCCTCGGAATACGTCCACAACTTCTACGCCAGTTTCCCAAGATTCTGCTCCAGAGATCGAGGCGAAAAAAGCGAAGCTCAAGGGAGAGGAGGCCAAACTCCTTAATGTACAAGACGATGCTGAGAAGACGAACATCAAGAAGCACATAACTGACCTGAAAAATGAACTGGCAGCATTGCGAGCCAAGAAGCCAGCTGCGAGTTCTTTAAGCTCCACACAGCAGTCTCAAGCGACGCTCACTCGGGCACGGATCGATCTTCAGAAGCTGGAACTCGAAGCCTGTGTCGATCTGGTCGAATCAGTCGCCAGGCTGAAGGCCACGCGCGTCACGAAAAATGAACTGGAGCAGGCTGTGCAGTCGCTGGATGTGGCAGTGAAGGCGCTTGGGCAAATCAAGACAACGTTCGAACACACCCGTCTGTTTTGGGAAGACAACCGTAACAAATCGGCAGAACTGGGTAAGGACATGAAAGATCTAGAGGGCATCAAGAACTCGCGCATATTGTTGCATCAGCAAATTACGCGCGGAGGCTTCAAATGGATGGCGTTCGGGCAGGTGAACTACACAGCCATGAAAGCGATCAAGAAGGCGGATGCTTCGGTGGACAATGTCATGAACAACCTACCAACAACCGAGGAAGCGTGGAAAATAGTCGAACAGGAGATCCCCGAGATTATGAAGAAGCTGAAGAGCGAGCACGCCCAACTCAGCAAAGCGATCGAATCTGCAAGTGCTGGCATCTCTGCAGATTAGGGAGATGTCAACTTATTGCGCACTTTCACCATCCACGGTTCATCGAGAAGTAGTTGAGCGAAGGTAACGAGCTCGAAGACTATCTCATGTAAGTAGCTTTCTTTTTTGTATAAAATTGATATTCTGTCGTTCATAAAACCCTGGATTCATTCAAACGTAACTCAATAATGAAAAAAAAACTTTAAGACTTTGGTAAGCCTTGAGCGGTGAACTAGTTCTCATCTCCATCAATACTGAAATAGGCGACTCGAGGAGAAATGTCTACTGCTAAATGCTCGTTGGAAAAATTCGAATCAACGCTGCTGCCATGTAGATCTGCTTTACTATTCCATTTTACTACATGGGACCGGAGAACGCAAACATATGGAACGTCAACTGTATACAAAAGAGATACAAGTATATATTGCACGTAGTACAATGTCATTTTGAAGTTCCCAGAAAGAATGATGATATAGAGATTAATCAATACAATGTTTGCTGTGATTATTACCGGTAGAAAGCTGTAACCTTGAATAGTAATGGCCATAATGAAGTTTGCGATACCGACCACAATCAGCAGAGGCAGAATTAGGATAATCGCGAGCTCAATGAATATTAAGAAGTACAGCTTGAAACTGATAAACTTGGATTTGAGAAGATAGATATGGCAAGCCAAAAGCGAGTTTGTCCATCGCTGTCTTTGCAGTACCAAGTTCTTGATGCTTGTTGGTACATCTGTAAAACAGTTGATTTCAGGAATGTATTTGATTTGATACTTAGTATAAGTATTGATTAAGATACTTGTAAGATATCGGTCTTCACCAAACTTGATTAAGTTGTCTTCGATTAAATTGGTTGGAATTTTGTTGTATTCTTTTAGTACCGTTTCATTCACTAACACACCATCCTCGGTACGCAGTCTGATCATCGAGAAACATCCGGACATAACCAACGTGTTGAAAATAACAGTTTCGTATATTTTCAACAACAAATGCGAGATGAAATACTCAAACATTTGGCTCATAGTAATGAGGTTTGTATTTTTGTTCAAAACATGTGTCGTACCACAAATCGCCATGTAAAGCGGGCATGTATTCATTATGTGAACCATCTTTTGAATAGTCCGGTTGTTCTCAATAATAGTATCACCATCTAGTAGTAAAACGTACTTGAATGAATTGATATCTACCCATTGATTCACATACTTGACTAATGGAACTAGGGGATGCGACACATAGTTTTCAAATTCATGATTGATGATAATCATGTCGTAGAAGATACATTGAGAGTGTTTCTTTCCCGCATTTTCGGACTTCACTACAATCAAATATTTTATGCCGTTAGCAATGTGAATGCTGTATTTAATTCTGTTTCCATCTAGTTCCACATACTGTTGATCCAGCTGATCAGGATCTAGAGCGAAAATTTCTCTGAATAATACATCCACACAGTATTCGCCATCGAGAACCAACATTACGCATAGATTTTTATAATCGTCGATTGCCAGAGAATTGATCATTTGATCGATATCTTCTTTAGTCTCTTTGTAAAGCGTAGCCAAGACGAAAACATTATCTTCGATATCTACTTTTCCCTTTTCTACCTCCTTTATGATCTTTTTGTACTTGTTGATATGATAGAAGAAAAGAGAAACCACGATATTAGCTATGATTGAAATGCTCATAATCCCAATGAAGATATACAAGAATATGTTAAAGTACGTGCAATAAAGATTATCTTTCGGCTGCTCGTGAAACACATTAGTGCATTTATCCAGAGAGATGTATGTTACGCCAATTACTACAATGTGCCAAATCAACATCCAAATGTAGATATTCGCAATATTGTAAAATCTAGTTCTTCTAGCCTCACTATCGATGCAATACTTTAGAATGTAACTAGGGAACACGATCTTAGAGAGATTCAACATGGCTATTGACTTGTTTAGTATGATTGCGCTAATTCTATCGTAATTCTATTTAAATCCGTAAGTGTCAATTCTAATAACAAGCTAGATACGCTTTAAAATTAACATGGATACCATTTAGAATATAAATATACCTTTGAAGTCAGCAAATAATTTTTTGCTCATGGTCTGTCATTTCCGAAATGGCATCCATTGACAGACAAGTCGACGCATTTGCTATTCTATACCCTCCTGGAGAACACAACGCACCGATAGCCTTCAATGATGTCTTTGTGACACCCACGTTGATTGGAATGCTTGCCAATGTTCGATTTGACGCAACTTCTGCTTTTACGCATCTTGGTATAACATCGAGAGTAGTAGAAATTCGCCAATCCTCTCGTCGCAAGGTTCAAAAAGAGTACAAGATCCAAGTAACTAAGAAAATGCAAGCGCGCAAGTCAAGAACGTATGGATCTAAGAAATATTGGACGAAATTTATTGGATCGAGAAGACGCTATTCAAAACACAATAGCAAGGATGAAATTGAATTCACATTCATTTCAGACAAGAACAGTATCAACTCGTATCGAGTGATACTATATGAAGATGGAAGGGTATTCATACGGGGGATTGCGAGACTACTAACAGGGACCGACAAACTTGTCAAAAGCATCCTCAAGATACTGATCTCTTATATCTCTAGATACCCAGACGTGTTCAAGATTGACAAGACTCAGTCTATTGAATTGGAGTATCTTCTCCCAGTCATGTATGAGAAGTCCTCATATGGAGGGGTCGACTCGAAGTAGAACATGATTAATATATAATAATGATTTCTTTGATTGCTTGCATTGATAATGATAATGGTATAGGCAAGAATGGTAAAATCCGTTACAGTAACTCTACCAATCTCTACCAATCTCTACTAATCTCTACGCAAACTCACGCAAATCAAAATAGAGAATAGTAGATAATGACACGCAGAGTTTTCACAGCGACAACAGTAAACTGTCATCGCCGCGTCTCATCGCTGTAACCCGATGAAGAGCAGATCCACGCCTATTGTAGAGGATAGATCTGCAGACTTCCCGCGCTCGCGAAGCGCAGGATGTTGAACACCGCGTTCTCGTCTCGACCGGCCTTGTACTCACAGTGATGACAGTCAAACACGTCGTTGCTTCCGAACTTGAGGTGAAGTCTGCTGCAGCGACCACATGTTCGACTGGTGTACATCTCCGAACACACCACGAGCCGCTTTCCTTTGACTTCACACTTGGCCTTCAGTAGTTGTCGGAACCGATAATGGTTCAGACTCAGTATGCCTTCATTGAAGCGATTGTTTCTTGCATTGCTTTTTTTCACCATGTCCTTCGTTTGAAAGATCGGGAGTAGAATCGCATCGTAGTGCTTCGTCAGGTACGCGCTTGTCTGGTAGTGCAGTTCTTTCACGCAGTTCTTCATCTTCGCTGTACAGCTCAAGAACGTACGCTTGGCTCTCGCGTATGCTCTATACTGTCGGTGCGTTGACTTCTTGGATTGATTCTTGAACTTGGACATCACGCTCTGTGCTTCGTTCCGACGGGCTCGCAGCTTGTTCAAGTGCGTCTTTGTGTCTCGTCCGAACTCCAGCACGTTGCCTTCCAAGTCGACTCCAGTCACGAATGCCTTCATACCTGGATCCAGCGCGATGCACTTGCCGCGATTCTCGTATTCAGACGGCTGAACGTACTCTGGGATGGCGACATACCAGAAACCGTTGCTGTTCAGGATCTTGATCTCGTTCTTGATATCCACGTGCGAATCTATCTTCACGCGAATGTCCTTCAAGCAAGAGATTGATAGAAAGTACGTCGACTCCTTCTTCTTGATAGACGCAGTCACTGCGTCCTCGCTCATCGTGAAATGTGGAGTTCGCTTTTTGTTCGAGAACCCGATCTTGAACTTGCTGATGTTCCCGTTCTTCAAGTTGGAAAACGCGCTCTTCACATTCATCTGGAACGTCCGCATCACGTTGAACCGCAAATTCTTGGGAGTGTCGAACGCCCACTCTGGTGGCGGACCCATACCTTCTGGGTACTCGCGCGTATTCAGGGTAGTCTTGGTCACGTAGAGATCGCGTAGTCTATTTGCATTGGACACGTTCGTCTTTCGAAAGTGTGCGACTGCCTGGTTGTAAGTCCAGCGACAAGTACCCATGTACCGCTTCAATGTCTTCTCTTGCTCTTTTGTGGGAAAGAGACGGTACCTGCGTGCCCGACAGATCATCAGCTTCTCTTCCGCCTTCAAGCCCGCTTGCTCTTTCTTGACGTCTTGAATCACTTGATCGAACGCTCGCTCTTCACTAGCTTTCCACGTCTTCTTTCGTCGTTCGGTCTTCAGGTTCTTCAGTCGGGCTTTCACGGCAGACATATCCACCTTGCGCGTCGCCTTTCTCTCGAACGCGTCTCGCTTGGCATCGTGTTGTTCTTGATTCACACTCCACGTCTGGACGTGCGGGAGCTCGTTCAAGCCGGACAGCGACCGCTTGATCTTGACTAGCGACTCTCGCTTGCGGACTGCAAACCACGACTTGAAATTGGAAAGCTCTTGGAGACTGGTTCCGGACGAAAGCTCTCTCGTGTACTCCTCGTCGAAGATACTATCCGTTGCGAGTTGACTCTTCTTCGGCAACTTCCCCAGCAGCGGGCGGCACTGCGCGAAGTCCTTGTGTAGCACGTGAGCGAGCAGCGCGGACAGCACGCGAGTGATCTCCACTGGTTCAAGCTCGTCGGTCTTGCTCTCGGACAAGCATTTGGCGAGGTCTTCCACTAGCACTGAAAGCGACCGCTTCTGTCGACGTATGGACTGACGCAGCGCAAGCCACGACACGGACCACCGGCTGAAATGGAGAAAATCGCGCAGCCACAGGCAGACGCGCTCGTCCTCAACGTGGATGAAAAGCAGCACACGCAGTTGACTAATCGCGTCGCGTAGTCGCTGGTTGGCAAGACGCCATGTTCCCCATGGGCGTTCGATGTTGGGCTCTGGGGCGATTTCGTCGACTGGAGCTACGAGCGAGAGCTTCCGGGCGAGCAGACGTAGACTTGGGAGTCGTGGCTCGATGTATTCAAAGCCTTGGCCGTCTGGAGGTCGTTTGCGCTTGATCGACTTCATTGCTGGAGAGCACAATCGAAAGTGGCGATCTTCCTGCACAAAAAACAAAAAAAAGATGGGTAGGTGCGTGTCATTCTCGATGACGTGTCAGTGACTTTCGTTGTACATGATGTTCGTATACCAAAGCGCAACATGTATCCATCATTGACCCAGTTGGTAATCTTGAACATGTAAACCGTTCTCATTGGTCAATATAGTGGGTGTTGGTGAGTCAGCTGTCGAAGTCGATTTTGACCCAATCGATAAACACCATTCCATTCTTTTATCTTATTACCAAAATTAAAGACTGGCAAAGAAGGGTAAAGAATGGTAAGGTTTATGTTAACAGTTCAATCCCTTGGAAACTACCACCTGATATGAAATACTTTAAAGAATTAACCATGAACTCTACTATAATCATGGGACGTATTACGTGGGAATCTATTGGATCGAAACCATTACTCAATCGTGTAAATATTGTTGTCACATCAAACCCAGAAACTGTTAATAATGCAATTGCTTGTTTGAATCTAACTGAAGCAATGTTAATAGCATCCAGTATATCAAAGTCAATATTTATAATTGGCGGACGTAGATTGTACAAATATGGTTTACCATTTGCCAAACGCGTGTATCTTACAAGAATTGATAAATCGTACGGGTTCGATGTTTTATTCCCATATGATTCAATGCAAGGATTTAAGTGTGACACTAGTGAATGGTTGTATCACAAAGATATCAAATATCGTTTCGAAACATACAATAAATAGTTTAACTGCAATTTGCGAACTATTGACGCTTTATAGTATCACCAAGTGTCTCGATGCTGAAAACAAAATTGAAGACTATCTCATGTAGATTCACTTGTGTTTCATGCGTAGGATTTAATTATTTTTTTCTCAATATGATGAATTTGTGCCATCATTTATGGATTGACATTAAGGAACTTGAAGATACACAATCCGCAACTATTAGAGCTTTCTTTGATATGTTTTCATTAGATTGAGTTCATTATATAATTTAATTGTTTTGATCTAGGATATCATTACATCAATATATATCAACTATCCTCTGAGGTCGTTTCGTATTCGAGTCATATTCCGGCTCATTCTCTTTAGGGCTAACGCAAGTCCTTTAATAATAACCCTTTAGTTTCAAGTCGACTTCGGTTGCACATCCCCTGAATGAGTACGGGCGGCGTGTTTCAGCTAGTGTCGAACGACGGTGAAAGCTAATCCTATATAGCCGTCAACAGGAGGGTGTGGTGTCGCGAGGCACCTACGGAAACGTATACATGAATTTACATGTAGCATTGTTACCTTCTAGTCCGTGTATAATCGGGCTCGCTTAATAGAAACCAAAGGATTTATTTGAAATCTATTAAGCGAGTGGTTATGCATAACGGAGACGACAGTCTCCGTGCGACGCAATGCGTCAGGGCGACATGAGTGAAAACGGTCAAAGGTATACCCAGCAATGGGGTGCAGAGACCGTCGGCCGCAGCAGTAATGCTGTGATCGCTAACGACTGGGTCACTTATGGGTGGACTTCTTATTGAAGTCTGCTTAATGTACAGTCTAGTCCAACACAAGTCTATTTAACCATAGGTACGAGTGTTGCTCCACGTGATCAGATGAATTGAAAATTGAAATCTGGGAAGCGTAGAGGCATAACTAATCAGTTATGTGAGAGTGACGGCGATACTCAACCTAGACGCATATCCATATGCTCTATCAAACAAAAAACTATACATTCTCATTCGAGGATGTATTTTTTTATCATTCTTCAAAGGTATAAAATTGATTAAGCCGATCAATTAAATATACCGACAAGGCCACAAAAGGCACTTAACACTACAAACAACGTTGCTATTATGGTTAAGAAAATCACTTATGATGCTATTGTTGCCGAATGGAGAGCCTTGAACATTGCATGGAATGTTACGGAAGAAGATTATGTTGAGATGAACACAAAGCTCAAAGCTACCTTTCATTGTACCATACATGCCGATGAGGAGAGTTGGAATGCTAAATTGGGCGTAATGCGTAAAGGAAAAACCAGGTGCAGTCAATGTAAGGAATCGAATTTAACTAAGTATAAAACAAAAGCCGATACTGATATGTTACTATTATCTATGGGAGTAAATAGATTGGAAATAACTGGAGCCAAATGCAGTAAAGGAAATTTCCAATGTCTTGTCAATCCCGATCATATGTGGGAAGAGACGACGCAACAACTAACTATTCGAGGTTATGGGTGTTATAAGTGTCGTGGTAAGACCGACAATGGTAAAGTGCATAAACTTTACGAAGAAGATGTTCTCCCAAAAATTCAAGAAATGGGATATACATTGCTCAGTAAATATGAAGCGACCGATCAAATTGGTGAATTTAGTTGCTCTAAAGGACATACATGGAAAACTCATATTGGAAACGTGTATCGAGAATTAAGTGGATGCCCGTACTGCTCGAGCCGATCTAGCGAAGCGAGAGCGATCTTTATAATCGAGAAACTATTAGATTTGGAATTTAAAAAGACTCGACGCGTTTTGCCATGTGGATATGAATTGGATGGATACAATGTTGAGTTAATGCTTGCAATTGAGTACAATGGTGCTCAGCATTACATTAAGCAACCGACACTATTTCATCGCGAAGAAGGTTCTTTCGAGGCTCAACAGGCGAGAGATAAAAAGAAGCGAAAAGAGTGTGTAGACCTTGGCATTGAGTTAATCACAATCCATTACAAGTTGAACACATTTGATAAGATACGCGAATACATAGAGTCAGAGTTGTTACGACTGAACTATACCATCAATAAGAATCTCAACTGGGATGACTTGAAGAAAACCTTTCGTAGCAACTGCGACTCTAATATCGAAGCATTTAATATAATCAAAGAGATTGTTGAATCCAAGAATGGAAAATGCCTATCGACCAATTACATTGGCCGTTTAGATCCAATGCGCTTCAAGTGTGAAGTAGCCGAACATCCTGAGTTTGAGAAGACTCCCGCTGCTATTCGTAGAAATGGTTGGTGCGACAATTGTCCTCATATAATTGATCTTTCGTCAAAAGTCGCATGCGAATGTGGTAGTATGGTTGGTAAAAAGCATTTTAAAAAACATGAGACTTCAAAAAAACATTTACAATGGATGTCTAATAACTAAATAGTGATACGAGCATTTCATTGCACTTGTGTGATTGATTTCATTTTTTTGTATTCAACCGTGCCTAAACTTCCTTCTCATTTCAGAGGGGCGTATGTGTAAAATTGAAACCCATTGTTCATAAACATATCAAACATGCTCTCAGCCATCATTGACCAACTTCTGCTGCAATCAATTGTCCAATACCTGTTTCCTTCTATCAAGAACATTTATTTGAAATCATTGATCGCCTCAAAATATCACCAACTTATCATGAGATACCAAAGTACCACATGACTCATTTGCAATCTTTTGTTTTTTGTTTCGGGTCGATGCTCCAAGCGGACTTAAAGCACCCGACAACCTCGAAGTAGGCATCTCCGGGCACCCGAACTCGAAAGCTCGGGTGAGTAAGTGTTCGTTTTTGAGATAGATGTTGCGAGCGGCATTCACGTCTCTATCCATCGTCAGGTTGCAGCTCGAACAGTTGAAGACCTTCTCTCGTGTGATATTGCGGTTGATTCTCCCGCATCGTGAGCACGTCTTCGTAGTGTAGTGCTCTTCACACTTAACCATCTTCCCGCCGGATCTCTTCATCTTGTACTCTAACATCATCTTGAACTTGTAGTGAGACCACGTCAGCATTGCTCTCGAGGTTTTGCTTGAAATTCTTTTTTGCTTGGATGTCATATCGGATGTCTTGAACGAAGGAAGAAGAACTTCTTTGTAATTCTTCGACAGCCAGCTTGATATCTTTTGGTGCATGTCTGCGATCATGGCCTTCACACGCTGGAACATCTTGTACACTCGCTTATTCATGCGATAACGCTTGCGCTTCAAAGTCTCCTTAGTCTTCTTTGAAATCGCTCTGTCGATCGTGAGGCATCTTCTGAAGATTTCTTCGTTTGCGTCTTCAACACCAAGTGTCAGTCCTTCGGGATCATACATCGTGATGAAGCTCCGTACACCTGGGTCGATCGCACAGACTCGACTGGATGACGTTTGTTCAAAGTCTTTCACGCGAGGAATACAAAGATAAAATTTCTCTTCTCGAGTACGCAGAAGACGGACTGCAAACTCACGCTCGGGAAGCTCTTCCTTGATCTTGATTCCCTCATCCTTTGAGAAGCCAAAGTATCTGGGAAAGAATCGCACGACATCATCATTCGACTTGATATCTCTTGAACGAAGTTCGATTGATGAAGAGTTGTGTTTCTTGGACTTGAACTTGAGTTCTGGAAACGATGTCTTCTTGTCTTTCTTTTTGAGTGCTTTGAACAACGCCATTGAAGACTTTAACGCCTTGGTGTAGTCACGGAAAGTGGAGTCCATGACTCCTTCAGGAACTTCCAAATGATATTCCGGAAGGTAGTCCGCCAACGAATGTTTCTGTGAGATCGGACGGTACTTTGCAGTCATCTCAGATGCCTTCAGCTTGTAGCAGTCTTCACGTGAGCACTCGACGAGCTTGTTGTAGATCGCTCGATGGGTTCCGAACATCTTGTTGAGTAGTTTCGTTTGAAGCTTGGTTGGATACAGTCGTACTTTCATTAAGCTGTTTGGGACCTTTTCTTCATTACTTGTAACTGGAGACGACTGCGGTAGTTGGCTCGTGTGCGTTGTTGACGTCTCGATTGCGTTATTGAGCGTGAACCACGACTTGGCCTTGAGTCTCTTTGAGAGTACAGGAGAAGACTTGTCTTGATCCGACGGCAACCATATCTCTTTGGTGCGAGTCCCGACAGATGACTCCCACCAATCGGGAACGTCTTTCATTGAAAAACGAAATCAAAGAATGAATAGTGTTGACTGTTGTTGGAAGTGTTCAATGAGTGAGGTTTTATATTAAACCTTGTAAACGATCAATTTAACAAGGGTTTCAGTTGACCATACAAACATCAAGTACGGCAACTAACCACATCTTCAACCTTATTAAAAAGAACATATGTTGGTATTGTCAGCAACTGATTACAGTCGAAAGTGGTGATGTCCATTTTAACAAAATATATTACTATCTTGAATCCACTTTCGATTCATTATTAAAAAAATGTACATAACTTCATGTATGATCGTGTTAGATTGGTAAGTCTGCAGCGGTATTTGCATTCGCGTGATTCATATCATTGCTTTAAACGCAATGAACGAAAGTACTTGGATATATGATTGTCAAACCAATCTTGGTTGCACTGAATATAACAAGATCATGGAGTATCTCAAACCCTATAAGTCAGCTATTCAAATGCTTGCAACTATGATAGTAGATGCGTTTAACAATATTATGAAAGAGATTGATATGAGTGATCTGAGAAGTTCAAATGAAGAAATGCGTCAAGCGAATGAAGATATGCGTCAAGCGAATGAAAATATGCGTCAGGCAAATGAAGAAATGCGAGCCAGACTGAATCTAATTCAAGAGCGCTTCCATGAGCACACTATAACTATTCCAGATGATTATATCCATGAAACTCCAATCCATCTTAACCATCGCGTTGTACAACAGATTGACATCAATAAAGAATTTAAACAAGTACAGCATCTTCACCACGAATGAATACTTCCAAAAGTGGCTTGATGATGGAAACGAGATCGACGACTACGTGATGTAGCTACATATGCATTCTGTGTATTTTTTTATAAAATTGACATCAAACATTCATAGATATATCAAACACAACTCAATTCCCTTCTTCGCAACCATGGCCTTCAAGTACGACGACAACTACGTGAAGATCAACTCGATCTACAAAGCGATGTTGACTGCCAATAACGACAAGATCGATTGGTCCTCACTTTCGGTAAACCCCGCGGCGATCGAGTTATTGACTGCGAATCAAAACAAAATCAATTGGGATGATCTTTCAATGAACCCTGCGGCGATCGAGTTGTTGAATGCAAACCAGGACAAGGTCCATTGGAACCGATTTTGCGCGATGCCATTTCTGGAATACGACTACAAACGGATTGCAAACGAACGCGCGCATCTCAATCAAGAGATCATCGCTACTATGTATCACCCAGATCGTATCCAGAAGTGGCTCGATGGTGGAAACGAGATTGAGGAGTATATGAACTAACGACCTGTGCCGTGTTCCACCCAAATCACATCCAGAAGCGACTCGATGATGGCAATGACATCGGAGACTACATGGTGTAGTTGAATATGCATCTAGTGTATTTTTTTTATAAAATTGACGCTCGACATTCATAGATATATCAAACGATAACAAAACAACTAAATCATGGCTCTCAAGTACGATGACAAATACGTAAAGATTCATTCTAAGTATGAAGCTATCTTGACTGCGAATCAAGACAAAATCAATTGGTTGAACCTTTCTGAAAACCCTGCGGCGATCAAGTTGCTGATTGCAAATCAAGACAAGATCGATTGGGAGCGGCTTTCGAGAAATCCTGCTGCAATCGAGTTGCTGGTTGCTAATCAGGACAAAATTGATTGGGACGCGCTGTCGAGCAACTGCGCGGCGATCGAGTTACTGACTGCGAATCAAGACAAGATCAATTGGTGGAACTTTTCAAGTAACCTCGCGTCGATCGAATTCTTGACTGCCAATCAAGACAAGATTAATTGGATTCCGCTTTCAAACAATCCTGCCGCCATCAAGCTGCTTACTGCTGACCAAAATAAAATTGATTGGATGATACTTTCTTTCAACTCTGCGGCAATCGAATTGCTGACTACCAACCAAGACAAGATCGATTGGTTTGGGCTTTCAAATAACCCTGCAGCGATCGATTTGTTGACTGCAAATCAAGACAAGATCAGCTGGTACCCGCTTTCTCGCAACCTTGCGGCAATCGAATTATTGACTGCCAATCAAGATAAACTCGATTGGGACGCGCTTTCGTTAAACTCTTCAGCAATCGAGCTACTTGCTGCCAATCAAGACATGATCGATTGGGGAGGATTCTGCCGGACTCCTTTTCTAGAATACGACTACAAACAGGTTGCGAAAGAACGCGCACCTCTCAACCAAACAATCGTCGCAGCCGTGTACCATCCATCTCGTATCCAGAAGTGGCTTGATGATGGAAACGAGATTGAAGACTACATGATGTAGCTGAGTATTCATTTGATGTATTTTTTTAATAAAATTGACGCTCGACATTCATAGATATATCAAACGATAACAAAGCTCCTTTCAACAACCATGGCTCTCAAGTACAATGACAAATACGTGAAGATCCATTCAAAGTATGAAGCGATATTGATAGCTAATCAAGACAAGATCTATTGGGATTTATTTTCGTGTAACCCTGCAGCAATCGAGTTGTTGACTGTGAATCAAGATAAGATAGATTGGGATTGTCTTTCGGAAAACCCTGCTGCAATTGAGTTATTAATTGCCAATCCAAACAAAATTTATTGGGGCTGGCTTTCGAAAAACCGTGCAGCAATCGAGTTGCTGATTGCCAATCCAAACAAAATCGATTGGAAGTGGCTTTTGAGTAATCCTGCTGCAATTGATTTACTAGCTGCCAATCAAGATAAAATCGATTGGGGGGAATTTTGTGGAACGCCATTTCTCGAATATGATTATATTGCTATCCGCTCTGATCGCCTTGCGCTCAATCGCGAGCTCCACGAATACTTCTACCATCCGCGCTTCGTCCAAAGGTGGCTTGATGACGGTAACGATATCGAAGATTACATGATGTAGCTACGTATGCATTTGATGTATTTTTTTTAATAAAATTGACAGATTTGTAATTAGATTAAACAACTCTAAACCAAGCTAAAGCAACGATGTACGTCAACAACCAGTTTCAAAAGAAAGAGTACCTTGTGTTGCGTAAGTGGATTGATCAAGACAAGATTACTTGGAAAACGTTGAATTATAATCCAAATGCGATTCATTTGCTTGAAGTTAATCAAAACAAAATTGATTGGTGTATATTAAGTAGCAATCCAAATGCGATTCATTTGATTGAAGCTAATCAAGACAAAATTGATTGGTATGGATTGAGTCGTAACCCAAATGCGATCCATCTACTTGAAGCTAACCAAGACAAAATCGTTTGGGAGAATTTGAGTCGTAACCCAAATGCGATCCATTTGCTCGGAGCTAATCAACACAAAATCAATTGGGAACATTTGTGTACAAATCCAAACGCGATCAACTTACTCGAATCCAACCAAGGCAAAATCAATTGGAATTGGCTAAGTTGTAATCCAAATGCAATTCGTTTACTTGAAGCTAATCAAGGCATAATCGATTGGTGTGTATTGAGTGGTAATCCAAATGGGATTCATCTGCTTGAAGCTAATCAAGACAAAATTGATTGGAGTTGGTTGAGTGAAAATCGAAATGCTAATCATATTCTTGAAGCCAATCAAGATAAGATTCATTGGGAGTATTTAAGTGGTAATGCAAATGGAATTCGTTTGCTTGAAGCTAACCAACACAAGATTCATTGGAGCGCGTTGAGCGAGAATCAAAACATCTTCACATATGACTATAGTCGTATTAAACGAGACCATGAATGGTTAATACATGCTCTCGCCGAATACTTTTACCATCCACGCTTCATCGCGAAGTGGCTCGATGATGGAAACGAAATCGACGACTACATGATGTAGCTACATATGCATTTGGTTTCTTTTTTATCCAACCACGCCTAAACTTCCTTCTCATTTCAGAGGGGCGTACGTTGTAAAATTGACATCTAACAATCATAAATATACCAACAACGTTAACAATGACCTCAGATTCTACTCCTCTACCAATCAGTCTGGAAACAGCATTGAATTTGTTTCTCTCTGCGAGTGATGCGTCTATTTACGAGTGTTGCGATGGTTATTATTTGACGTTTGAACCTTGTAAATAGCTGCACACAGATTAGTATCGTCACTCGCGCAATGTAACTGAATATGCGTAGGCAAAGGTCCTACAATACGTGCATACAAATCGTTTAGCTTTGGCCATTTACCACCTTGGCTTGTACCTGAAAGCATTGTACAATATTTGTTAATGTTATCCCAGCTTGTCACGCCTGATCTATTGTTTAAGCGAATCATCTCTGATAGCAATACATTGTTATCAAATGCGATATTGTGAGCGACTGCTGTTTGTACATCATAGGTTATGATATCTAATAGAAACTCGTCAAGAACTTCTTTAATGAGTGTTCCTTGTTCAAGCGCATAATCGTTTTTAATACCATGAATGTTTGACGCCGCCAGCGAGATGTCAAATCCATCTGGCTTTATTACAAAACATTTGGTTTCAATTACGCGATGATCATCGTCATGAATCTCCCAAGCTAATTGTACCATTCTACACGTATCCCAGTTATGAATATTTTTATGACTAACTTTATTCACCCTGCGCACCGGTAAACCAGTTGTCTCTGTGTCAAATACAATGTAAGTCATTACTAATCACTTATACTATAGTATAAGTAATTGGATTAGTATATGAAGTGTTGTTTATAGTGTATTTTTTTGTTTGAGCGTAAAATTGACGCGTATCATTCATAGATATATCAATCGATAGACAAACAACTCAACCCTCTCATTCTCAACAATCATGACCCTCAAGTACGATAACAAGTATGTTAAGATGGATTCTAAGTATGAAGCTATACTGATTGCTAATCAAGACAGGATCGATTGGGCGCGTCTTTCGGCTAACCCTTCTGCAATCGAATTGTTGACTGCGAATCAAGATGAGATTGATTGGGAATGGCTTTCGATGAACCCTGCCGCGATTGAGTTGCTGACTGCCAATCCGGACAAAATCGATTGGGACTGGCTTTCGAATAACCCTGCTGCAATCGAGCTGCTGTCTGCTAACCAAGACAAGATCGATTGGGAAAAACTTTTACAAAATCCTGCTGCGATTGAGTTACTGACTGCTAATCCAGATGAGATTGATTGGGAAGAACTTTCGATCAACCCTGGAGCAATCGAGCTGCTGACTGCGAATCAAGATAGGATTGATTGGAAATGGCTTTCCGGTAACCCTGCCGCGATTGAGTTATTGACTGCAAATCAATACAAAATCAATTGGAAAATACTTTCTGGCAATCCCGCAGCGATTGAGCTGTTGACTGCCAATCAAGACGAATCCGTTTGGAAAAGGTTTTCAGGCTACTCTGCAGCAATTGATGTGTTGACTACTAATCAAGACAAAATCGATTGTCAGATACTTCCGAGTTACCTTGCAGCAATTCAGTTGTTGACTGCCAGAAATGACAGGATCGATTGGGAATCGCTTTCAAAAAACCCTGCGGCGATCAAGTTGTTGGTCGCAAATCCAGATATGATTGATTGGGAGATGCTTTCGGCAAACCCCGCCGCGATTGATTTGTTGACTGATAATCAAGACAAAATCAATTGGGATATGCTTTCGCTCAATCCTGCTGCAATTGATTTGCTGGTTACTAATCAAGATGAGATTTGTTGGCATAGGCTCAAACTGTTGACGAAACCTTTACTGCTTTTTAACTTCTTTTGCTCATCTTAAGATAAGAATATAAAGATGTAACAACAATGAGTAAGAATGGGAAAAAAGAAAAGAACGCAAACGCAAACGCATTCGAAGAAGACTTTTAGCTAAATTAGACCTAAAGAAGCAATACCTAATCGATGAGCTCCATTGGAAATCAATTAACTACTTAGTCAAGAACTGCGATATCGTATTCATTGAGAAATTCGATAGCCAAGGATTTGTCAAGAATGGTAAAAGTAAGAATTTGAATCGAAACACTAACAACCTAAAGCCATTCGAGTTCAGACAACGTCTTTTGTACAAAGCACTCTCTTATGGTAAGATCGTTGAAGTAGTCAAAGCTCATAACACAACTAAGACTTGTTCTAACTGTGGCTCTATGAAAGAGATGACATTGAAAGATCGTGAGTATGACTGTAAGATGTGTAAGCAGGTTCTTGATAGAGATTTCAATGCTGCGAAAAATATGATTTTGAAAGGATTATGTTGTTAATCTTTTCATCGGGTGTGCGTTCATACACCCTTAGAAGACCAAGTATAAATAACTAAGGACATGTAATTCATTACGTGTGATAACTTAAATGATAACAATTAGTAATGATTGTTAAATTATACTAGGGTCTTATGAACGGTTTTGCGGAACTCCATTTCTAGAATACGATTATGATCTGATCAAGCAAGATCATGAATGGTTGAGGCACGGACTAATTGAATACTTTCATCATCCTCGCTTCATTGAAAAGTGGCTTGATGATGGAAACGATATCGAAGATCACCTTCAGTAGCTACATATACATTTGATGTATTTTTTTAATCTGAGCGTAAAATTGGCGCGCTATGGTGCAGTAGATAAACTGGGCAGCTCCTTCGAGTTGAAGTCTTGCTGCTGGTGCTGCCAAAACTCGTGAAGCTTGTCGACCACAAATGCAATCTGCACGCGCTTCGAAGGATCCGCTGTACACATCATGCGGATCAAACTCCATTGCGCGTCCGTCAAGCAGCTCGGTCGGTTCGGAAGATTGCCTTTCCGGACTACTTGCAAACGCACTGAAACATCTGACAATCCACCCCAGGGCGGCTCGCCAGTCAGCGTCTCCAGGATGCACATCCCGAACGAGTAAATGTCGGACACCAGCGTCAGGCGATTTCCGCGTATGTATTCGGGAGACTTCCACTGCTGCGCCCCCTGCTTCTTCGGGTCGACCTGCACTTCCGCAATGTTCAAGATGGAACTCAAGCCAAAGTCCGTGATCTTCGCATCGCCGTCCGAGCCGATCAACACATTGTCGCACTTGAGGTCGTTGTGCAGGATGTTCTGCTCGTGCAGATACTTCAATCCGAGAGCTACTTGGTACAGCAACTCCCACTTCTTCTTCGCAGTGCTTCCTTCGCGCTTCAGATACCCCGATAGTGTCCCATTGCCAGCATATTCACAAACAAAGAAGAGTTTGCCCACGTGGCAAGCGCCGTACAGCTTGACAACGTGGGGGTGGCTCAACGGGAACCACACTCTCAGTTC
>JAADWN010000309.1:0-28755 GCA_023336175.1 Globisporangium lucens
GACGACTGGCGACCAGTTGGTGGACGGCCTGGTGTACGCTGGTACCAAGTGTCTGGTGCAGACCGGCACGGTGCTGTCGTTCCAGACTGTGACCAATTCCAGTAGCTGCCTGACGCTGCAGGCAACGTACACCCTGGACACAAGCGGTGTTGGCTCTGACGATGAATAAGTCGTTGTTGCTGGTAGCGGATCGGGTGATTCGACTTGAAGACTGCGTCGACTGAGGAAGGCGCTGCTGTAGAATGGTACATCGTGACATATATGTGCAATTGTTGAATCTGCCAGGTATTGTGAAGCCCGAAGCTTCCATAACATTGATATAAATGGAGCTTTGCACCTCGTGCCGATCCAAGACGTGCATATTTCTTGTACTAACAGCGAAGGAGGATTCTGAGTGCTCGTGCTCGCGCTCGTCAAGTGAGCAATGTCCTGTGCAACGAAACAGATGCTGTCATGGATCTTTTACACCATTTAGGTCGGCTTTTTCATTCTGGCAGTATCCACAGATGCTGGACAAGCGACAGATGCGCCCCATGAGCCTGGACTGTGAGGGAACTTGCTCGTTTTATTCGCGTACCTGCGTCCCAAATGCCCGTGGATTCATTCCCGATCAGTGTCTTTCGTTGTTCACCAGCGCCTGTTCGAACCCAATGCGTACTTTAAGGCCTCTCTTAATTAATAGCTTACTGGCGCGGGATTAGGTGAATCTGACTCTCATAAAAGCGGATTTCGCGGAGCCGTGTTTAAACGAAAGTAAGCTGACTATACTGAAATCAAGTGAAGCGAGGGGAGGATACCCCTGTACCCTTCCCTCGTCTCTGATTGGCGCAAATGACCCAGGCACCTCTCTTGCGCTCAGTATGGGGTGCCTGCCTCGGCGCCCTGTTAAATGCGGATCGAAGAGAGGCAGGCACCTCTCTTGCGTTCACTATCGGGGGTGCCTGTTTCGTACCTAATCGAGTAAAACGAGAGTGATGGTCCGTCTGATTTTCGAAAAACTGGTTACGCAATCATCATCTTTCGGAGAAGTCGCCGCGTGGTGTGAATTTCCCATACAAAAACCAAGTTCAAAGCCCCCCCCATTTCCGCATTCCAGAAAACAAGAGACGACAAGAGGAAGGGGAAGATGGCGGCGACGACGACGACGACAGACAGCTACCGTGTGCGCGCCGAGCTGCTGGGCCACGAGGGCGCGGTGCGTGGCTCTCTCCCTCTCTCTCTATACTCGTATGCGTCTGAGTATAGAGATAAACTCACGCACGATTCTCTCTTTGTATGTCCCTCTGTGCAGGTGCGCTCGGTCTGCGTGCTCGAGAACGATGTGGTGCTCACCGGCGCGATGGACTCGGTCGCGCGGTGTTGGATCCCCGAGACGGCGAGTGCAGAAGAGGAGGGCGGCAGTGGCTCTGCGTACGTGTCCCTTGAGTCGGCGACGATCTACGATCACGAACACTGGGTGACAACGTCGTTGAAGATCCCGGCGGGAACTGTGCCCGAGTCTCCCGCGGGCGGATTCGCAACAGGGAGCATGGACAAGAAGATCCGCATCTACAGTGGCGACGGTGTGCGCGTCACGGTGCTCACGGGCCACGAAGGAGGCGTGACCTCGCTTGCGCTCTCGGCGGACGGGAAGTACCTGTTGTCGGGAAGCTGGGACGGCACTGCGCGCGTGTGGGATTTGCAAACCAAGCAGTGCGTGCATGTGCTCCCAAAGCACGAGAACGGTGTCTGCGTGCTAGGCCTGCCGAATGGAACGATTGTCACGGGTTCGACGGGCAGACAAGTGGGCAATACGGTCGTGGATTTCAAATTGCGCTTTTGGTCGAATTTCGCGCTGACAAAGACGATTGGGGACCACAACGGACCGGTTCGGCAGCTCGCGTTGGTGCCAGATATTGGCTTTGTGTCGTGCTCGAACGATGGGTAAGTCTTGTATTTTGTTTTTTGTGCATTTGCATCGCTTTTATGCTCTGAAAACGACTAACGGCTGTATGTTTTTGGGTTGCAATCAGCTCGATTAAAGTCCGAACACTCGACGGTGATGTTGTTGCGTCCATGGAGCACCCACTGAATGCTGAAGGCAAACCGGGCTTCGTGTTGGGCGTTGCCGTGTTGCCAAGCGGTCGGATCGTGTCCGCGAGTGAAGACTGCACTGCGCGTGTATGGACCGTGGACGGCACTTTGGTGCAGACGATTGAGCACCCAAGTGGACTCTGGTGCGTCGCAGGTCTCGACAATGGCGACTTTATCACCGGTTGCGACGACAAAATCGCTCGAATCTTTACTACCGATGAAGCGAGAGTGTCGCCAGATGCTGTTGCATCATTCGAACATGCTGTCCACGAAGCGCGACTCGTTCGTGAGCGAGGGCCAAGCGGTGTCGAGATCGACAAGCTACCAGACTACGACCGTCGTATCCAGGTGACTGGAAAGTCGGATGGACAGATTCAGATGTTCAAGAAAGGATCGAAAGCGTGGGCTTGCCAGTGGAGCGGACCGTCGAAGACATGGCTTGACGTACGTACTTTGTATTTTGCATCAACGGTGATCGTGATATATGTGTTGTCCGTCGATATCTCACAGTGGACTTGCTCTTTTTCGCTTTTAACAGATCGGCGAGGTCACTGGAACCGGAGGAGGCGGCGGTGTCGTTGATGGCACTGCGTACGATATGGTGATTCCTGTCGAGATTGAACTGCCAAGTGGTTTGAAGAAGCTGGAGATCGGATACAACCAGGGCGAGAACCCATTCATGGTAGCACAGCAGTTCATCGACAAGCACATGCTCGACCAAGGCTACCTTCGAGAGATTGCGGACTACATTACCCAGCGCGCGAGCGATTACAAGCCACCAGTTCTGGGAAACAACGAGGCGGTTGACATCGAGATGGATGCACCTCCTGACTCTGCAAGCTCGAGCACTGCCGGGCCGACCTTTAAATACTTCCCTGTGGTACGAAGTTATGCGCTTTGAATTCCTCCCTCTCCTCTTGAGGTTGATACATATTGACTTATTTCTCGGCATGGTTGCACAGGCTGGCTACAACACATTCGAAGCTACCAAGATCGGCAAGCTGATGAGTACGCTTCGACAGTACAACGAAAAGCTACAAGCGAACGAGGTGAGAAGAGTTTTGTGTTTCATCGCGACTGAAGCAGATTTGTATCTAACTTTATTTGTTGTATGTAGGGTGACAATGGCAAAGTGGTTCTGTCAGCTCTTGATTTGATCGCGTTGGAGCAGATCGTCAGTGTGGTCCAGGAAACACAGTTCTACCACTCCAGTTCATTTTCTGCCTCAGAAATCCGAGTATTGAAGACGCTTGTGATGCAGTGGCCGGCGGAGCTTGTCTTCCCTGCGTTGGATCTGTTGCGGTTGGTGCTTGTGCACCCACAAGGTGCAGCTGCACTTGGCGAATCCACCTTGGTAGAGTTGGTGGGGCAAATGCTTCACTTGGGTTTGCAGTCGAAGGGAACGAACGGGGAAGACCTTCCGGTGGCAACGCGGATGTTGGCACTACGGGTGCTTTCAAACATGTTCCTGCAAGAAGCTGGTCGCAAGGCCGTGCTTGCGAGAAAGGATGAGGTATGTGCGTGTGTATTCTTTGCAGTTTACATGAAAGTGTCACACTTGCTGACTCTTACTTTGATTGTGTAGGTGTTGGCAAAGCTGCAAGAGTTCGTTGTTTTCCGCCAGAAGGCCGTCGCACTGAGTCTAGCCACGGTGCTGTTGAAGTAAGTAATTGCTTTTTCATTCATCTCCAGGCATGATATGTAGCTAACGACTGTCTTTTCATCGATGCAGCTTTTCGCGCCTACACGTCGAGAACCCGAGCGCTTTGACTCAAGACGACGTCGTGGCGGTTGGCTCCATCGCAGCTGCGTTGCTCAATGGATCGTACTCGGTTGAAGAGCTCGGCGACGACACAATCCTTCGAGGACTGGTCGCGATCGGAACTCTGGTACGATATTTGTTGTTATTTTTTGCGCCTCACTAAGATGCGCTTATGATTGCTAACCTCGTTTTGCATCGTTACAGGCACTTGGAGCATACCCTGAGGCGAAACAGTTGGAAACTGTTCACCTGAACATTTTCCTCGGCATGAAAGGATCTTCCATAACCTCCCAGCCAGTCAAGGAATGCCTTGAGGAGCTGCAACTGGTGTTGTCGGTAAGTTGGACGAGCTGAGCAACTTCTCTTTCCATCCGTTCTTCATTGTTTTCTAACACTTTGATGTTGTTTTGCTCTCTTGCAGTAAGTTTGAGACAACGAACGCAGAACACGATAGTTCCTAGTTGATGTATGTGTACAAAAGCCCAAGACGTAACAAACGAAAAACAGCAAATAGCATTTGGCAAAAAAAGGTTGATCGTGAAGGCAGGGTTCATTTTGGATCTTTTCGGGTTTGTGTTTTCCTGTTTGGTGCTGCTTCTCTGTTGCTTCATACTTTGTCGTCTGACACCTTCACTTTCTTTTTCTGGACTACGAAATACAACGTGAGGTGAGGGTCTTGATGGCCGGGTGAGCGGCTTTCGTCAACCGGTCTTTTGAGGTTTGTCGGTGCTGGGGCTTCATTGATTTCTCTGATGCAACTAGGTAACTACTTATTCATCACGCATTTGCACACACACAAGTTGCAGTGGGGAATCGAATTGGCAGGCGGGCGGGAAGGCGGGTGAAGAACATGGTCGAAATCTGGATGTGAAAGATGCAGCGCTGGTTTTTGTATCTGGGCCGGTGGAATTTCTGGCTTTTTGTCTCGTTTTTCAGGATGTGCAAGACGCAGTTGGGACGATGTAGGCGCAGAGCGAACGATTGAGAAGGTTGTGCTCCAAGCTGTGAAGACTCGACTCACAGACTTCCTCACTCACTCACGGTCCCGTGTAGCTAGTGGCTCTTCCGACGGAGCCCACCATGAGATCACGGAAGCGAACGCGCAGAGGCGACGACACGTCCAGACTTCGGCGGCAAAAGTACTCCAGCGATGATGCAGTGGCGTTCCAAGATGGCGACGATGATGAGTGCGAGTGGCTTGACGCCGAGTCACCAGCGTTGGTAGATCCGGATCGCGATCGCGCTCGACTTCCAAAAGATCGCAGTGAGGCTGGCCGTGGGATCGAGATTGACTCGCTGCGACTCGAGCCTGCTACTGCAGGACTACCGAACATAGTCGGGTAGTCCAGCTTGAGCACTGTCGAGTCGCGACCGAACGAGAATGACTTTGCGCGCTTCGCCAACGGTCGTACGCGACACGTGCCGATCGCGCCGTCGTCCATGCACTTGCGTTTCCGGCGGTCGTTGAAGTCAAGCAGCTCTGAACGGCCGCACGAGAAATGGAATCCTTCTAGCGCAGGCGGGGTGATTCCTAGACGCGGCGGCGGCGCAGAGAAGCTTCGCATCGGCACGGGGCAAAACTCTTTTAGTTCGTCGTCGTCGTCGCTTTCCTCGTCGAATTCTCTGGACTGAAGCAGCGCCGCGACCGGGTTTGGAGGTCGCAGCTCTGCGATCGATGATATTGATGAAGACGCGCCGAATGTGATTCTTCTACGGTTGTCAGGGCTGTCGTTCGTCTCGAAAGACGCCAGCGACGTGAACTTGGTCTCGCTGCTGCCTTCAGCAGAGTCTTGCTCGTCAAACTCGAAGATCATCTCCTCCTCGACTCCTTCATCATCATGACTGTGGTCGTCGGTCTTGTTCATTACAGGGAAATGGGGTTTGTTGACTTGGAAAGTTGGTTGACGTGTTGATCCTGAAAGCGAGCTGAGTGGGCTGGCTAGCCTATGATCAATGGAGTATTTGGAGCAGCAGCACAATGAGTGTCACGACTGGATCAAGAACATGAAGAAGCCCATGTGTGTCTAACTGACCTTGAGGTAAGTTCAAGGCAACGCAATTGTTGAAAATGGTATGTTGTTTGTTGGTTGATCAGGAAATTCGTACAGAAAGATCCCAGGCGGCGGCGGCGGCACAGCGAAGAAGACGAGCAGATGGACGGAACGGACGAGAAGGTTGACGAGATGACAGACAGGATACACAAAATAGTAGACACGGGCGTGCTTGCTGGAAATGCTTGAGAGCTGCACTGGCAACAAGGCGACTTGGAAAGATCTCAGCGGCGGTTCAAATGATCGATCTACAGCAGCAACCAGCAGTGACATGAAGAGAAGAGGGCAAGAGGAGGATGAGTCACGAAACACTGTCGAGGCCAGAGGCATGTGCAGCATAGCATTGCACTTGACGTGTAGACAAATCACATAGAGAGCTCAGACGGCATACCACGTGCCCTCATATAGACTATATAAGGACTCTATACTCAATAACAGCAGTGAAGAAAGCCCAGGTGGCTTACCTTTCCAGAGCAAGCAGGCAGACGGAAGATCTCACGCAGTCGCCCAACGATATCGAGCCGCGCGAGCCGAAGAGGAAGGCGGGTGGTGGTCGTGTAGCGTGTGGCAATGGACTCTCTCACACACACAGCGCTCTGATAGAGAGCAACAGAGAGCGAGCGGGCGGCTGAGCGAGAGAAGAAGGCGAAGCGGGCGGGCGGGTGGGCGGCGCGCTCAGCTCTTCCCAAATAGATAAATGAGGAGGAGCGCTCACTCGCTCACTCGCTCGCTCGCTCTTCCTTCCTGCTTTTGCTCTTCCTCCTCGGGCTGTCCGGGTAATTTTAGCAGCATCGCTGGTCTACCAGCGTAATTTAAAGCAACTACTGGGTAGGGCTTACGAAATTGTAGCTTTTTCAATTCCTCAATTTTCACAACTCGAGGATAACTGAAGAAAACCTCCAGAACCTACAAGCGTTTGCGACGCCCATATTCGTTCGTATTCTTGCGCTTGGTGGTGGTTGGAAAGCCCGTGTTGCGCATTTCCCAGTCAGCTTATGCCTTATCGTTTCGCATTTGAAAACGTGTCCGAAATTAGCTCAAGCAAACCCAGGCATTTCTTGTGGCAACATCCGCCGTGATGCCGCGCTGTCAGTGCCCGGTGCGCACTTCGTTTCCTAACGGCCGACTTTGGGTGTTTGACTGAGAAGAATGGAGTTATCAAATATACAAACAAGTCAAACGACCTGGGCAAATAAATACCTTGACTCTAGGTTTCAGGATAGCGAGCACGTTCGAGCTGAGAAGTATTACGAACATGCCCAGCTTTTTCGTAATATTTGAAGCTCGCAACTGCAAATTTCACGGAAAAGAGGATTCCCATGGGAATTCTTTTGCTGGGGAAGTTCTCGAACCCACTCACGCGTCAAGAACCAAACTTCACTCACGCCCGCGCTCTGCTACTCACTCAACCACCACACGTACGAAAGAGCCGCGCGGCTCTTCTTGCAACCAGCCACTCCTTCGCAATCGCAAAAAGCAAATGAGGCGTTCCCCCCGCTATCATTGAGATCTGGAAAGAACCAGCCAAAATTGCAAACAAAGCGCATGCGTGATCGTGAAGAAGAAGAAGAAGAAACGCAGTGGAAAGATTGTGCGCCAAAGTCACTTGAAGTTTGTATGGCAAAAGTGCGCACATGCAGATCGAAGAGACTTATCCGATCCGTCAGAGATTTTCTCGGCTGTTCAGTTTGTTGCACACCGTAAGGCCAGTCAGCCGGAGCGAAGCCGCCGTCAATGTGCAACATACAGTTGGTTCAGAGGGCACGAGACTTTTGTGTTGTTTATGGCATGGTTTAGCTGTACAATAACGGATCAACTGAAGTAAGTCTATTCTTGCGTGAAGTTGGTTGGAGAGTTGTTTGCACACTGCGTTTCTCGACAGGGACAATCGTGATCCACGTTCGTGATCCATGGTCTACGAGCCGCAGTTCGTCCGTTCCAATCGAAAACGGACCGTCGAAGAACGCGAGCAGCAGCAGCCGAGGATAGGCACGATATAACTTTGGACTGGGACCATTCTTGATGATGGCCCGAAGGACCTGCAACTATTGCGCGGAATGCACGGATGATGACGCCGTTTAACACTGGATCAGTAGTTAGACGGAAACGATAAAAAGGTCGTTGCACTCCAGTGAAAGGGGAGCACTGAACCTTGGGTTGCAACGGTACCTTGTCAACCACTTGGAGACAAATTGAGCAACGCGCCACACGACCATTCGTCATTCACCATTCATCTCCAGTCTTGAAGAGAAATGACACGGATCTTGTGGGAACATTCTCCACATACGTGCTTCTGATTGGCTCGCGACTCCCAGAAATTAACATTACAAGAAAAAGAACAGCAAACCAGTTCCCCAGCAAAATTCTCTTTGGCGCACCCAATGCGATGGAGATCCCCGTACGCCTCGGCCGCGTGCAGAGCCTGCAGGAGCACTTCCAGATCTCGACGCCGCACGGGATCCTCACCAAGTCGCTCTTCGATGGCGTGCGCGGCTGCTGCTTCAGCGTGCACCTGCAGACGATCCCCAAGCCCTCGACCTCGCTCTCGTACCTGGTGTTTCGCAACTTCTACACCTCGGCACTGCGGCTCGTGCAGGTGAACACGGATGGCTCGTCCACAGTCCTGCTGGACGAGTATCCGCTCATGCAGCACATCCACTGCGAGGACGACGCGCAGAACTGGCACATGCTGCAGCTCGACAAGGTACGCCGCTGTCTAACTAGGTACCACACGGTAGTCTCAACTCCAATTTTTGGTTGACTTTATTATCCCTGTTACCACTGAATTAGCTGCAGGCAAAGATCGACATGAGCAGACTCGATTACTTCTGTGTGTATCTGTTCCAGCCATCGCCGCTCTGGGAAAAATGGGAGCTCCAGCATCTCAAGTTCTACGAAGTGAGACCGTCGTCAGCAGCAACCGGCTCTTAGTAATCGCACTCCCCATCGAAATCAGGCGACGCAAAGCTCAGATCCAGCAGTGCACAGAGTCCGACCACCAAGGCGTTCAATAGTAGCAGCGCTGGAACGCTCTCACGAAGCAACAGCTACGCTAGCAGCAGCAATGCCAACCAGGGAGACGCCAAAGAGAGCCGACTCGCGAAGCGACCGTCGCGGATGGCGCTGCTCGCGTGCGTCGAACCCAAAGATGTGCAGGAGAACGCAGCCCAGTGCCTCGACCTCGCGAGTCACTTGAGAGGATTGCTTCACCCTGATCAACCCTGACAACGTAACAAACAACAGGTTGAGATTAACCGGCTGGTATGTTCATTCACTCATTGGTACCTGCCCTTATTGAAGTGCAACCATTTTCCTTATCATGCTTGTCAATGATGGTACACGAATGCACATCCACTCGTGGGACCTGCTGTAGTAGCTTGTTATCCTTCTACAACAGACTCTCCCTCGCGACGGCCTTTAGTTGTGCGATCTCGCGCCGTCGCTCGCGATAGAGTGCCGGAGGCACAATCTCTGTGAGGAACAGCGAACACGCATCGTTTGCCGCCACTTGGACAATGTTCTCGAACCGCAGGCCGTGGACCTGCTTGGGGACCCAGAGATCCCAGGTGCTCTGAGATTTGTTCTCTGTGTTCTTCTTCCTGCTGGCGCTGTCATTGTTGCTCACCTGTGCTAAGGCGCCTCGCGAGCCACGGCCCCACGTGAACACCTTGCCCTACTTCGTCACTGCGAGCGAGTGCGTGTTGCCGCACTCGAGCTGCTTCATCTCCAGTCCTGCGAGCGTGACGATCGGCGTTGGGCGATCCACGAACCGGTACGCTGTATCTGTGAGCGCTTCGTAGCCATCCTGGAAAACGTCGCTCGCCGATGGGCCAATGCCCAATCGTCCGTTCTGTCCGTTGCCCCACGCGTACGTGGTCCCACTCGGTCGGATCGCGAACGAGACCTGGGTGAGCAGCTCGTAGTTTGAGCCGTCTTTGCTCAGCAGCGGCATGTACTTTTGGCAGAGCGACGTGTGGCTCGACGCACGCAGGCGAGCGCCTTCTTCGTACGAGATCATCGCGATAAGGCGGTCGTGGAAGCTCGTCTTCGGCTCAAAATCACCAGATGCCTCTGAGAACTCGGACGACTTGGATGCTAGCGAGAGGTGAAAGATCGGCGCGCCTTTGGTCTCGCCTCGGATGTGCGGAGGGGTGAAGGCACCAAGCCACCGCCTGACTCTGTACGACCGCACAAGCTCATGGCGCTGGCGAAACAGAGTCTGGCGAGCGGACTCTGTTCAAAGTCAGAGTTCGACGAGGTCGCGTTTTGGCTCAGTGCTCAAGAGGGAGAAGGAAGCCCTGGGGTCTCTCTCAATAGCTTCCTCCGGTTCCACATTGAGACGAGCGATGGCTACTGCACAGAGGACGCCGAGTTTGTGACCTACTTGATGCGCATGTGGAGCTTCCAAGTGACCCAGGACCTCAACGGTGGCAGTGACGGTGACAATGGCGACCTTTGTATCCAGGAGGTGCTGAAATGCTACGAGACGCGATGTCAGCAGGCGATCGCAAGCGCGAGGAAGGAGGAGTTGGTCACGAAGATCCAGAATTCGATCGCCAACCACCTCACAAAGTTCCGAGTCTGTGAAGTTCAGGTGCAAGAGCTCCAGGTGTTGCAAGTGAACAACCCTCCAGTGTGGAAGTCGATCCAAAACACTTCGTGTCTTGCCGCAAAGTGCGCGTCTCCATTGACGCTCTTGAAAGTGTTGGTGCTCTCGAGCCAATGTCTCCAGGTATTCCCAGGCTTCATTACCAGTCTCAAACAACTGGAGGTACTCGACCTCAGCGACAACCTCATATCTAGCTTCCTTCCTGAGATCGAGCAGCTCCAATCCCTGCAAAAGCTCGCGCTGGCAGCCAACCGATTGGCAGACAAGAGTTTCCACGGCCTCAACACAAAGTTCGTCAGACTCGCAGCGCTCTCTGAGCTGCACCTGGCCAACAACCAACTCACGACGCTCCCCAGGGCGATCCCAATGATCCCAAGCCTGACAGTATTGGATCTGTCCAAGAACCAGCTCAAGTCCCTACCCAGTACAGTTCTTCAGCGATGGGAGGGAAAATGCCAGCTCGTTACGCTCGATTTACACCACAACGTCCTCGCGAGCGTACCTGAGGAGCTGTCGGTAATGAGAGCGACCCTGAGGTACTTGATCCTGCACGAGAACAAACTCGAGACTCTTCCCGCCGCGATCTCACTGATGCCGACGCTGGATACTCTGACGCTCGCGAACAACGCGCTCGGCTCGGGGCTCCAAATGTACCCAGCCACGCTCACGCAGCGGCAGACCACGCTCGATAACAACCAGCTTCGTACATTCCCAGCGCTCAAGTACGGCGTGAAGACCTACTTGGAGGGCACGCCGTCGAATGTGCTGAGCATCAACGCGAGCTGGAACCGCATTCACTCGATCCCCACTGGAGCGCTAGGCTTGCTGCTACCACTGTGCGAGGAGCTCAATCTGTACCACAACAGCCTCCAAGAGCTCCCCGAAGACCTCTTTCACGCTCTACCGGGGCTTCGCGTGTGCAAATTCGGCTCGAATCAGCTTCACAAGCTCCCAGGCTCGATCGTGAGCTGCAGGTTACTCAAAGCCCTGGACCTCCAGCAGAATCGAATCCTGGCGCTCCCCTCAGAGCTAGCGCGACTGAGGAACCTCGTGGTGCTGAACGTCATGGAGAACCAGGTCTCCGAGATCCCGAGCGAGTGGCACGCGTTCGCCTCCAACTGCGACGTGCTCACTGGCAAGCGGGTCCTGCAAACGCTGGCACTCAAGAAGAATCCGATCCGCAGCCAAGCGCTCAAGACCCTCATTGACGGCGGCAGCGTCGACACCTCCGCGGTGGCGATCGCGACCACCAAGCCGAACGACGAGCACATCTGCGAGTTCGCGGTCAAGAAGCTCATTGACGCGCTCCACAGCGCGCTCGAGGTGCTTGCCATGGAGGATTTGGACAGTGCTGGCGGCGCTAGTGACGATGAGTTTGGCCCTGGAGAGAGCGAGCCCCAGGGTGCCGGCCGCAGACAATGGAAGGGGATGACGCGCAATGTGAACAAGTACCTGGAGTCCCGGCTCCAGACGATTCAGACAGCTGAAAAGCGCAAGGTAACAAGCGAAGACAGCTATGGCAGCTACTTGCACGTGAGCGAGCGCGCGTTCAGGCGATTGCTTAAGTCACTACCGGGGTTCACCTACTCCGAGAAGGAGATGACGAGCCTTGTCAGCCAGTTTATGGTGGTCCGCAAGAACCCTCGCAACGCTGGAGAGACCATGGTACAAAGCTACGCTTTTCTATTGGCGATCGACCAGTTTGGACAGCACCGGACGCTGTCAAGCGCGCCGGCGCCAGCGAACTCGTCGTTCGCGATCTCCAAGCCTGGGGACCCAGTCGCGTCGATTCTGCACTATCTGTCGATCGTGTACAACCAGCAACAACAAGAGATTGGACGCCTCGTGTCACCAAAGAAGACCAAGAAGGAGTCAAGGCAAAAGGTAGCAAGACCAGGGTCAACTACGTCCAGAGGAACAAATCCACAGCAAAGGAGACCCGGCCACTAACAGTCGAGGCGTCAAGTCCCAGGGCTACCTCAACGGCCCGTCGTCAGAGCCAACATCATCAGGTTGACGAGCGTGGAGCCCAGGCGAAGGTGCAGTTCCTGCAGAGACGCTTGGATCCGGAGCACAAAGTGCTCATACGACGACAGAAGCAGCGCATCCAGATCCTCGAGCAGCAACTCATGGACCAGAAGCTGCTCTTGCTGAGCCAGCAAACCCAGGGCTCGAAAGGCGGCTCTGAGTTGGCGCCAGCGAATAGCATCTCCGATAGTGACGAAGACAAGGAGGGTCGAGTCCCAGAAGTGAACGCTGGTGACCATCGAACCAGGACAAAAAACCCTGAGAAATTAGACGACGAGAGCCCGGTCCTCGTGTGCGTCAAGTGCGCGAAAGGCCAGGAGGATCTCTCAGTGCTGCGCCGCTGGAGGACCGACGGCCCACTCTGCTTCTCCCTGAGTCTAAACTCCCCAATCAGCGCTGTGAAAGAGCGCATCGAGCGCGAGACCCAGATCCCAGTCGCCAACTAAGTGCTGATTTCGTCTACTACCACGACTGCCTCCGCTGTGTTGTCTCGTAAGACTGGAGGCGGCATCCCAGCTCGCGTGCGTAGCGACGGCGTCGTGAGCGACTACCTCGAGATGCTGACGATCGAGCGCAAGATGAAGTGGCACGTGATACTTCTCGTGGGTGAGAGGCTGCGGCTCTTCTCCGCCGCACAAGAGTTGCGCTGAGAAGGAGCCTTCGTCGGATTTTTGGTGGTTGGCAGTACACTTCAAAGTACACGTATCTCTTTTCTGTGGGCAGTGAGAGGGCTCTTCTCTCTTCTCTCTTCTCGTTCTCTCTCTCTCTCTTTCTCTCTCTCTCTCTTTCTCTCTCTCTCTCGTGGGGTCAGACGAATTTGAGAAGAGCGCTGTGAAGAAGCTGGAGAAGCGAAGCTCGCATTATAAACTGAGACCACAATGTCCGACTGTTGCGATGGAAGGCACAGCCAAAATTTTCACCAAGACAGGCGCCGCTTTTCGTGGCGCGCGAAATAAAATCCGATGGTTCCCATGCAAGAAATCTTAGATTCCGGCTGGGGCTTGGCTGGTTGGTCGTTCTATTGCATCAGCTAAACGATAAAGAGTACCTGTTGGGTTGGCTACTTGGTTTATGGCTCTGAGGCATCATTCTTGTGCGGCTTATACTCCCATGCGATCCTGCATGAAAGCAAGGGAGCTCCGGATATTTAATTTGGCCCTAAGTCAAAACTGAAATGTCTCCATTCAGCTTGTCTATGATATCGAACCGTTATGCCGCTTGTATGAAGTTGAACTTTGCCAGTCGTCGCAAATCCCATTCAGTTGTCCACAAACTGGCAACAAAGAAGCCTCATGGTCGAAACTCGAAGCAAGCACGCTGAAGGCCCAGGTCATCCACGACTCGCTCGTATTGCTTGTACACTGCAGCAGTACAGTGTACCCATTGGGGCTACGTACCGTGTGATGACCGGAACTCTCGCGGCACCAGCTGGCGAGCCTCCCCATCTGGCAGGCAGCTTGCTGGCTCGGTGCTCAAAAACTCTTATGAGCATATGGGCCTGGGAGAGACTCTTGGGATTGGCTCACTCGCTCTATTGTGGTGGGCACTGGAGTCACAATCTCTGGTTGGCAAACGAAAGTATCAGCTAAATGTAAATGACGGCGCTGTACGGTTCAGTGCCAGGTCGCCATGTGGACGGATGCCGCTCTCTGCCAGTGAGGAGGGGCTTCAAACTGTCGCGCCTCCACCTGTTTCTTCTCGCAATATGCATTGCTGGTTCTCTCGAAATGACTCGCCAGTGAGCGAACTGTGCATGAAAAGCCCCGGGCTTCCGAGAGTAGCACTGACTGACTGTAAGCCTTCGTGCAAGTCTCAGAGTCGCTTCTGCGGATATCAGCGCAAAGGCAAGCAGGCTCCACTTCGGCTCGTCTGAGCTTCAGACGAAAGCCTCCAGACGAGTACAGTACTTACTACAAGACCCCGGCCAGTATGTCGCGACCGCGCGGGCTCTCGGCGTACTACATGAACGAAGCGGAGCGCATCCAGGAGCTCATGAACGACAAGTCGGTGCTCCGCCTGGCGCTGCTGAGCAAGGACAACTGGATCAAGAACGACGAGCGGCCGCACTGCTACTACTGCCAGCGCAAGTTCCGCCCCTTCGTGCGCAAGCACCACTGCCGCGCGTGCGGCGAGATCGTCTGCCGCAGCTGCAACCGCCACCGGAAAGTGCAAGTGAGGCCGACGGACCAGCAGATCATCACGGTGCGTCTCTGCTTTGACTGCATCGACAAGGCGACGATCAGCGCCGGCAAGACCGAGAGCCGCCACTCGCAGGACGACGCGACCCCGGACTGCAACTTCCTGAGCATGAGCACGAGCGTGAACTGCAGCAGCGCGCACACAGCGAGTACCATGGCGTCCTCCGCGCGATCAACAGCGACGGCGATGGCGATCACAGACAGCATGGCGAGCCTCGAGTTCTCGATCTGTGAGAGCAGCGCCTCGGACTTTGAGTTCGAGACCTCGAGCAGCGAAGCGAGCGAGGACGAGCGTGAGTGCCTTAGTAGTACCAGGGGCAGCACGCGAGCCTCAGGTCGTCAGCAGCAGATCTCGAGTACCTACTCGAACCACATCGAGTTTCTCCCCGAGGAAGAGCAGCACGAGATCTACGAGATTCGGCGCCAGGAGCTCCTCGAGCTCTACGGGATCATGGACTCGGACTGCCAGGCCGAGTACGACGCGCTCTGCGAGCTCGCGAGTCGCGCGCTCGAGTGCAACGTGGCAGCAGTCGGGTTCATCGACTCCACGCGGCAGTGGTACAAGGCGCGCATCGGCATCTCGCAGCGCGAATTACCGCGCAACATCGCGTTCTGCTCCCAGCTGCTGCAGAACGTGCTCCCAACCATCATCACGGACGCGTCGCAGGACCCGCGATTCAGGACCAACCCACTGGTCACCGGCAGCGCGGGCATTCGCTTCTACGCGGCGACGCCGATTTGCGATCCTGCATCGGGCATCGTGATCGGGTCGGTGTTTGTGATGGACCCCAAGCCGAAGAAAGCGCTCCCGTTGCGAGCGGTGGAGATTTTGGCGTACCTGTCGACCGCCGCCGAGAAACTGCTGCTCAGTGCTAAGCGAGAGGAGCAGATGCAGCAGCAGCATTTGGAGCAACAGCTAGAGCAGGCAGAGCGGAGATCCACGATGACGGTCCGGAAACGCAAGCAGCGCGTCCACTCGGCGCCCGCGATCCCGACCATCGACGAGCAGCACCAGTTCACACAGCAGCGACCGGATACCCGAGCAGCGTCGCTGCAGTGCGTCCCCGAGGAGCTGGAGACGAAAGACGACTTCACCGGGATCAGGCACGCGGTCCCACGCGATACTAGAGAACGCGAGCTCTACCAGCTTCTGGACCCGGACATACTGCTCCCGCGCCGCAGCCTCCCTCGTCGGAACTCGGAGAGCGTCTTGAAGTCGACTTCCTCGTTCGGATCGAGGGTGTCGAGAGCGTCCACGTCATCCACAGCGTCTACAGTCTCCTCGAGATTCTCAGAGCGGTCATTCTCTTCAGCATCGTCCAACAGGTCATCTCTAGCCTCGTCAGAAACCACAGAAGAAGAAGAAGAAGAAGAAGAAGAAGGACCGCCACCACCACTTCCAAGTATGTACAACAGCGAACTGTCCAGGTCGAGTCCGCAGCTCAGTGTGGCTCAACCAGCTACTGCTTTGAATGGGAGAAGCAGCAGTAACAGCAGCGGCGGTGAAGGAGGCGCGTGCTTCGACCTCATCTGCCAGATCACGTCGACGCAGCAGCTGCTCGCAGAGCAGCAGAGCGCGTTCCTGGCGACGCTCTCGCAGCACTCGTCGCGCATCGGGTCGATGGAGAAGACCATGGACCGCATCGAGGGCATCATGACCTCGCTCTACCTCAACAGCAACGGCAGCAATAGCAATAACAGCAACCAGCAGCTCTATGAGGTGGAGATCTGATGATCGGAGCAATGAACGAAGTTGCGATGATACGTACAGTGAGAGCTGTACAAGTAGTTCAGTCTTCTTTGAATGGTGGAAGATGGCTACATTTTGTGTTAATTCACAAGTTATGGAGAGTGTTTGTCTGGGATTTTCGACTTTTTTCAAATTAAAAAGTACTAACATATTTAATAACGATACCACCAGCATTCTGCAAACTCATTTTGTTTGTGTCTTTCGATCGTAAATCCTTTCTTATCTAAAATTTCACCCATCAAGATCTTGCTCTAAAAATAGAAGTAACAATTATAATTCGCTGATATTCTGCTCAAATATTCATAAATTTTCAGCCAATCACAGCTCCGTAGCTCTTGGATTTGTGGCTATCCGCTTCAATACAATCAATCAGATCAGCCAGATCCTTTTTTTCGACCACAACCACATCACAAGATGGAGCAGCAGTCGCCCCAAGCAGCGCAGCACGCGGCGGCGTCGGCGGCGGAGACCGCGGGCTGGAAGAAGTTCGGCCTCAAGCAGGAGGAGCTGCTGTCCGCCCACGCGAGCAGTGGCGCTGGCTCTGCGCACGCGCTTCCGGTCTCGAAAGGCGCGCTGAAAGCCGCGAAACCCGCCGCGAAAGCGTTGAAAGACGGAGACCAAGACGCGGAGGAAGAGGAGGACAACCCGTTCTCGCAGTACTACGGCATGCTGCTGCACCAGCAGAACATGCTGCAGGACCACGTGCGCACCAGCACATACGAGCGCGCGATGCTCGAGAACGCCGCCGACTTCCGCGGCAAGGTGGTGCTGGACGTGGGCACGGGCTCGGGCATCCTCGCGTTCTTCGCGCTCAAGGCTGGCGCCAAGCGCGTGTATGCCGTGGAACTGAGCGGCATGGCGGACTGCGCACGCGAGATCATGGAACACAACGGGCTGAGCGACCGCGTCGTCGTGATCAAGGGGAAGATGGAGGACGTCGAGATCCCCGAGCCAGTGGACATTGTGATCTCGGAGCCCATGGGCTTCTTCCTGGTGCACGAGCGCATGCTCGAGACGTTTGTCAACGCCGGCAAGAAGTGGCGCCGCACAGAAAGCCCAAGCTTCAAGATGTTCCCGTCGATCGGCACGATGTTCGTGTCGCCGTTCACAGACGAGACGATCTACCGCGAGCAGATGGGCAAAGTGGCGTTCTGGCAGCAGCGCGACTTTTACGGACTCGACCTCTCGGCGATGCGCGCGCGGGCCGTGGAGAACCATTTCTCGCAGCCCGTGGTGGGCTACTTCCCATCCGAGATGCTGATCGCGAGCGAGCCGGTGACGCACGTGCTCGACTTCAAGGACATCACGGACGACGAGCTCCACACGTTCGACATCCCGTTCCGCTTTGTCATCGACAAGACCGCGATCATGCACGGACTCGGGTGCTGGTTCACGGTGGACTTCATCGGCTCGACGTCGCGCGTGGTGCTGAGCACGGCGCCGGACGAACCGGGCACCCACTGGTACCAGTGCCGCCTGCTGCTGCCCACGCCGATCGCTGTGAACGCGTCGCAGAGCGTCAGCGGCAACCTGCGCTTTGTCGCCAACAAGAAGTTCAGCTACGACATCGAGATGGAGGTGCGTCTGGACGGCACGTCCATAGTTGCGCGCAACCTGGTTCGCCTGCACGACCAGATGTACCACTACCTGTATTCAGGAGGTGTCCACAGTTAGCTGAATGAATGAGCTTAACATGACCCTGGAGCAATGTAGGGTTTACCAGGTGCGGAGTGGATATGTTGACTGACTGTATGACAGCACACCCAAAGAGGATAAGAGGGTAAGGGTATACCGGTTTATGAAATGCAAACACAAAATCAAATCAAATATTAAATAGCGGGCTTACAACAACAAAATGCGACTTCGGTAGATAGGGGCGGGTGAGCAGCAGGGTCTTCATTCTCTCTCTCTTCACACATTCGTGATGTGCTCAATGGCTTTCTTCACGCAGAGGTCGACCTTCGCAAGCTCATCACTGTGCGCAGCTTTCAAGTCGTTCGTGGACATCACCATCGTCATTTCAGGAACGTCCTTGGTCGGCGGGATGCCGACGCCCTCAAAGAGCTCGCCATCAGCACTAAAGCAGCGCTGGTGCGGGATCTCGACGGTCCAGTAGTTTGGAAGGCGGAGCTTGTGAGTCGCCGACAGACTCCCTGCGGTGCGTGCGCCGATGCTGCAGGTGTGCGGTCGCTTTCGCAACGCCAGGCTCAGCAGTTCCGCAGTGCTACAAGATCACAAAAGATATGGTGACAGTTGTAAAATATGAGCTAACAGTGTTAACCGATATGATCATGGGTGATAACATAAGCTTACCCGCGCGTGTACTGGCTCTGGAGCACGACGAGCGGACCGCGATATCGGAACGAGCGCGACGTGTTCGGGATGTAGTATTTCTTTGGTTTGGAGAACCGCTGCATGTCGCCACCACCAGGGAGCTTCTCGTCGATCGAGAACGCCAGCGACGGCTTCGGGCCGGCAAAGTACGACGCCACCGAGAGCGACGAGAGCAGCGAGCCGCCGCCCTGGTTGAACCGCAGGTCCAAAATGAGCCCGTCGATGTCTCCCAGGCTCTTGAGGATCGCTTCGAGCGCCCATCGCATCGACTCGAGGTCGTAGATCTCCGGCACCGTCACCTGGCTGCTCTTGTTGCTCTCCATCATCATAACCGTCGCGGCTTGACCCTGACCTTGGCTGCCGGTGCTGCTCCACCCAGGCACGAGCGCATCTACGCGCGGCATGGGGAAATCCACAAAGCCCGTCATCGAGTTCAGCGCGATGTAGCCAATACGCCACCCGGGACTGGTCTCCGCGTTCAGAATGCCGCACACAAAGTGGTTTGCGATGCGCTTGCCGCCGTCGGTCAGGTGGTTGCGCTCAATGATCGACAGCGCCGAGTGCTGGTAACTCTTCGCGGCTGCCGCGATGGTCGAGAGCTTCTTGCCGCGCGCGACAACGCCACCACCTTGCGACACGCTGAGCGACGGGTCGTTGCAGAGCGAGATGCTTTCTTGAAGTGCGATCCAGAGGTCGTCCTCGCTCGTGGAGCTCTGGATCGCTTCGCCGAAGAGCTGGTGCACGAAGCTCCAGTCCAACTGGCGCAGCGCCATGAACGCGTACCGGTCGCGCATGCCCATCCAGAACGTGCGGAAGTTGAACACCGGGTCGCGCGAGTACGTGATGCGCGCGAAGATCGTGTGCATCATCTCGAGGAAGAGACGCAGTAGGATGCCGTGCAGCGTCATGAGCACCACGAGCGTGCCGCCCAGCAGCGGCATGTGGCGCCGCAGGAAGCTCACGGGCAGGATCGCGAGCGACTCGTAGAGTTCCAGCGGCCACAGGATCAGTCCTTCAAGCAGCGCGTACGGGGCCGTGCCCAGAAGTGTCGGGGTCGAGATGTAGGACGACAGCGGCATCGCCGACCAGAGCGACGTCCACAGCGGCAACGGCGACAATGACGACGACTTGCGCGCGCTATTGCGCATCTTGTAGGATCGTAAATCGAGCGGATGCGCACACGAATCGATAGCGCAGACGCAGCGCTTTCACGTGGAGATGGTGGGAGCTCTAGATTCGGTCGAGGTGGAGCGCTAGGTCGTCGCAAAGGTGGCGCTTTTTCGAGTGGGTGCGGCTTTCTCTTTGTGCGTCTTCTTCTTCCTCCTGATCGGCACAACTGAGTATCGTGACTGAGCTTTTGTTCGGAAGTGCTCACGTGAGGTCGCAGCGTCAAGGCGACCCGTCACGACATATGTTGATTCAGGAAACGACAGGCAGCAACACTCAAAAGACACGTTACGACCCAGCTGAAGACTCAGGTATCAGAGTTTGGTATCGACACGTCACGACTCAGAGTCAGATGTGAAGCTGAAGAAATACACAAAAGTAAAAAATTAGAGGAAAAATGGGAATCTTATATTCGAGTAATAAAGGGTTCTTATATTCGAGTATTTTGGTGGGGGTGATGGTGGCAACTGGAGTATCAGAAGTAGCTGCTGCAACAGTCTTGGGTAACATCTCCTAATGAACTCTGTTGTTCTGGGGCTTTCACATCGCGTCTGTCGACTGCGCGCTCACGAGCTACGCCATCACGTCTTCTTACTCTGTGTCGTGATTTGCTGGCCGTGAGGTTTCGACACACCAGTGGCACTTCTGGTGCGCTTGGCAAGAAGATCGACTGGAGTACTCTTATCACTACTGGGCTTGGAGAGCTGCTTCTTATGTGGGGCTGTAGCTTGTTTCTTGTTGACAGTGGCCACGATGAAGCGGGCGTAGTCGGCAGACATGGCTTGTGGAAATTGTGGTTCATCGTGAGTGGAGTGCGTGAAGTTTGCTCTGGTAGTTGAAGCTCTGGAGCTTGGGTTGTGGAAGGCAAATAGCGGAATGAAAGTCTGACAAACCCAGTCATGCTGATCCGCACCACAATCCTCGACTCGCTAGACTCCACCCTGTCTCACTACAAGCAGTTCTGTCGCCAGCACCACCAGGAGCTCTTTGTTGCTGATGAATCCTGGTGTGGTTGTGATAAATAGTTGCGATAGGTGAGGACTGGAATGTCAGTCGCATTGAGCTGCTTTGTGCATTGCTGAAGGTCGTTCTCTGCTAATTATTGCCTCTGTGATTGCTGATTGACGTTTGGCGGCGACGTGCTCTGCCTGGATGCGCAAAATGGACAGCCGCCAGCCTTGATAATCAACAGCGAACCATCATTCTTGCATTGAAGTCTCCTCCGATGTGAACCTGAACTTGCTTTGTGCCTCTGTATGCTGCATGAATGATTGCCGAGCGATGCGACCGATAACTTGAAGCGTGTGATGCTATCGGAGATGCCCGTCTCGCCCCATCGCTGAATTGCTGCGAAGCGAGGCGGACTGCAATGGGAATGTATGTGCGCCAACAGATTTGATTCCAGCCAAGGCATGAATGATAACGCGGCAGCGTTACGACCTCACTGTATTAGCCTTGGCCTTGGTCTTATTAGTCCTAATTAACTGTTGCGCACCTCGCGTCTTCATTTGCTCTAGCATACTACATCATTGTGATTTGTTTCTTTGGCTTAGAGTTGCGCGCGCAACCACGGATTTGGTGCTCGTTTGAACCTATTTTCCACAGCAGAAACACGATCACAGTCGCTCAATTGATACTTAATTACTACTGTTATCACGTGATCTTTCTCACTTGGATCCATACGAAAGGTTGCTTGTACAAGTATCAAATACTGAGAGGGAGTGAATGTTGACAGAGCTGCCGAGTAGACCTGCCGCCCCGATTTCAGTCCTCCGTGGCGCTGATGCGCTCTCACCTGATATATCAGAGACTCAACTGATCTCAGTCGGCGACAGGCAGCGGCTCCGATTCGAAGCGTACATACCAATCGGCGACTGAGACGTAGACAATGAGGGGCTGGAGAGACACAGACAGCTTTCAATCAGTCTGGACGTCAATACGAATCAACCTTCTTGCATTGGTGCTACCATCAATGGGTACCGAGAGCCCTTCCAGCACCACAGTAAGCAGAATGAACGCCACGACAATCGCTCATTTTTTAACATCTGCACGACAGCGCGAGGCAGCATTGCTCGCGTGATCTCAGCTCATCGCTCGGCTGCTGCGAAATGAGCCCGACTGCCACACTTGTGGCGTGCACCGACAGAAGTACTGTACTATACATAGAGCGTAAGCGGTGAAGAGAGATCATTGTGCAGCCGCTTTACGAACAATTCTCTACTTCTTTCGACCGTATAGTACGTTGCTTTCTTGCCCACCACTGGTGCGCGCACAGGTTGGCCGTTTGCTGAGCTATTCCCATGCGAGTACTCTTCGGCTCCATCCCGAAGGTGACTCCCACCACTGGCTACTCTTATTACTACTGCAAGAACGACCAACACTAGTCCCTCACAAGTCCACTCATAACGCTAAGCCGCATTGCCCGCTCTCTCTCCCTGCGCGAATTCACGCAGCTTGTCCACCACGAACGCCATCTTCACATGCTCTTCCGGATCGAACTTGGTCATCAAGTGAATGGGGTTCCGCTGCTCGGCGTTCATCGAGGTCTGGGAGTCCGCCTTTCTTCACGCGGTAGCGCATAACTGATGGGAGCATGCTCCTTCTCCACGGCACGTCGTCACTGACAGCTTCAATGATGCGCATCGCGAACGAGGGGCGTCCGCCAGCCAAGTACTCGGGCGACCGCCAGTGCATCGCGCCAATCTTCTTGGCGTCGATCTGGATCTCCGCCTCGCTCGCCAGCGCGCTCAGTCCAAGGTCGATGAGCTTCGCGCTGCCACCGGCCCCCACCATGATGTTGTCGCACTTGAGGTCGTTGTGGACCACTCTCTACGAGTGCTCCTTCGTACATCTTCTGCCACACCACGGACGTCTTGTTGCGCTTTTACACGTCCAAATACTTCACCAGCTCGCTGTTGGACGCAAACTCACACACGAAGTAGCGTTTGCCGACGTGGCACGCGCTGAAGAGTTTGAGCACGTGCGGATGGCTCGGTCGGTGCCACACGCGCACTTCCTGCAACAGCAGATCTGTCGAGATAGTCTCGGCATCATCTTCGTACCCCATGAACTTGACAATGATGGATGTGTCCAGCCAGGAGCCTTGTAGACTGTGCCGAACGATCTCCGGCCGATTTGGTCGGACTCGCTGAACACCAGCTCTCGCAGGGACAGAAGCCAAGTGATAGGGGTTGCCGGGGCCGCAATGCCATCTCGGGTCCAGTGCCGACGGGTCGGGATAACTCAGCTTGACTGCGCTCTTAGATTCCTTGTCGGCTCGCTTGAGCTCAGCCAAGGACGCACTGCCACCGAATTGGAGATCCTCGTGCCTCTCAACCATCGCAACAGCGCCGTTCTGTCTCCAGACTCGAATCGGATCCGTCTCAAGCACATCCAGTACGTTGAGCAAGCGGTCCAGCTCCAAGTAAATCACGTGGTGTGTCTCGGCGACTTTGCGACTTCTCGCCAGTTGAGCAACCGATTTCTCGGATATGGCGGTGCGCAAGTATCGCTGAAAGCAGGTCAGAGCAGAGCAGAAGCTCAGGACTTCGAGGTTGGTTGGGGTCTTGTGGCGCTCCTAGAGGAATATGAAACAGTACTCAGAAATCCATGGCGCTGATCGGCACATCTCCGAGGAAGCTGATACTTACGGCAGAGTCCGTGACACAATGGTACAAATTAAGCCACCCGAACGTTGTGAAACTCTTTGGCGCCTGCTGCATCGGATCTCCGCAGTTCTTCGTCTGTGAGTATGTACCGAACGCGCAACATCTGCCAGACATTTGAGCGAGGAGTCCAATCGTCGGTGGGTGTGGAAATATCTGTACGAGGCGGCGCTGGGCTGCAGCACCTTCACAAGCGCGGAATTGTCCACCGGGATCTTCGAGGCGAGAACATCCTCGTTGGTTCGGACTTGGTCGCGAAACTGTGCGGAGTTCATGGTCGTCTCTCAAAAGAATCGTACACCACCACGCGAGAGACTATATGGATATCCCCGGAGGTTATGCACCACGTGCCTTCGTGGAGCCAGTGGCCTAGTTGAGAGCTCTTGGAGTTCCACACGTGAAGTTCCACATCATCGTGGGAGATGAACCAGCTTGAAAGATCGAGCAGTTTTGCTCCCCAGACAAAGCAAAATTGATCCAGCACGACCTTGAGAAACACTTGGTCTTCGAATCGCGCTTCCTCTCGGTTACATACCTCGAGTTCGTAGCGAAGCAGCATGGATGTTTCAGCCTGCATGTGACCAGCATCAAGTCCTTCCATCAAGCATTTGTCATTTGTAAGAAGACCAATCAACGCGACCCGGGCCGTCGTTACGATTGCCTTAAACGGAGCAAGCCAATTACTGCCGTTACTCGCTTGGTTTTGTAGCTCGAATGTACGATTCAGCTCTGCACTCAATACTTCCTCTGAGCGGAAATGGCCTCCGATGAATCTTGCCAGATTGAAGTGCTCTTCAAAGCTTTCCCCGCGTTGCTCTAAACCGAGCATTTCAACCAGGTGGCCCAGTTCTCCATTCAAGTCTCGAATTATATTCGAAAAGGCACGGAGTCAAATGAACATAGCGAGATACGTCGTCAATGCTTGGCTCTGGAGGAGCACTCGGTAGAGACGGAAGACGATGCTTGTGAACGACACGAGCGTGTGGACTTGCAGACCGTGGATGTCTGCTGCACTTCGCTGCTGAAGCTGTGAGCAAACATCTCGGAGTTGTGTCAGAAGTCGAGAGCTTAGGCACGCGACCCCGGTATCGCCGCTGAGCTTGGTCATCGCCTCCAACGTTCCGGGAATCAATGGGTACTCGTCTTCTTAGACTTTGTCAATCGAAAGAGCACCCCCTCCATACTTGGTCAGCAGTTGTACGCCTGAAAAGTAGTCCCATTTGGCTGCTAACATCAATGGCATTTCGCCGCCATTGCTTCGAACATTCGCTGGTACTCCGGCTTCAATGAGCGCCAGGAAAATCATCATGTGGCCCGCGCGGCCTGCTACGATGAGCGGACTTTCGTACTCTCCGCGTCTGGCGGGGTCTGACTGCGACTTTGCGCTGATGGACGCTCCATTGTCGATCAGTACTTGGACTGTGTCTTCGTGCCCGAATTCCACTGCGTAGAACAATGGCGTTCGGCCGTTCGAGGCTGTGACGTCAACACAAATCCCATCTGCTAGTAGCTTCTTAATCGATTCAACATCACCTATCGCTGCAGATGCAAACAATGCTAATGCCTCGCTGGATACGGCGCCGTTGCCAAATGTACAACACCGAAGGAATTCTGACGCCATTTTTTGGTGACATCCCTCAACTGCGTGCATGAGAGGAGATTTTCCTAGATAGTCCTTCACGTCAACAGCAGCGCCGTTTCGAAGCAGCACTACAGCCCAGCTGACAAGTGGGTGAGTACCTTCAGCGACAAGCGACAACGCCGTTCTTCCGAGAGCGTCCTTCGCGTTGATGTCAACGCCGCGGGGGATGAGATCTGGTGCAACCTCGCTCGCTGCACGTGAACGCGTCGTAGACGCTCATTTCGTCCTCCAAGATAGAAGCGTCGCGGTAGATGAGCGGGTCCACAATGTCGATCTTCCCGCACACGAAAGCACTGATTTCCCTAACTGATCTTTGTCATGCACCGACTTGCCGTACTGAAGCAGCACCCTCACGCCCTTCGTGTCCCCGCGCTCCACCGCCTCATACAAGACGAGTGGGTCTTTCAGGTCAAGCTTCTTCAGTCGTCTAGCGTCTCGTCGTTTCTGGAACCACGCGGTCATGCTTGTCAATCAATGGCGCCAGCCGCTCGGATTGTGTCGATCGCTGCGCTTGTAGGTCGGAAGACACGGGGGAAGTGACGCGGGGTGTGCCCTCACGCGGTGCCGCGTCTGCTCCTTCTCCTCGCCCGCGCTGCTGCGCCTGGGGGTGACGAAGCTGCTGGATGCGGCGGCGTATGTCGCCATCGTCGTCGTCGTCGTCCTTGTTGTCTTTCTCCTTTTCGCTCGGCTCTTGTCCTTCAGCTTTGTGGCACTCACACTTATCAAAGCAAACGGGCGAGTGGGTTTTATGGGTTACACCCATTGGCCTCCACTCCAGCTCACTGCTCGGCGAGTGCAGTTGAGGTAAAGCGCCTGCGAGAACAATATGGCAAAGGCTGTCACGATCCGCAGCAACAGCGTGAAAGAAGAGACTCGAAATGCAAACCATCGGCGTGAGGAAATATATTCATTTGGTGGCATTGTATTACTTTTCAGAACTCGTCAGTAGCGTCGGCTCGACACTTTCAGCATGGCAGTTGTCGACTCTGAGATCACGAGCTGTCTCCACCACGGTTTCTTGCGCTGCTCGGGGTCTTGGTCGTGATCTGCTGGGTCTTGCTTGTGCGCAGCAGTGACACTGGCGGTGGACTCGACGGTCGCGGTGCTGACAGAGTCGAGAATATCAACCGGACTGGGCTTGCAGAAGTCGCTTAGAGAAGCGGCAGCTATTTTGTTGGCGTTCGCCCCAACGAGGCGAGCGACGTCGGCGTTTCTGGGTTTCATGGCAGCGAGGTTCATCATCGTGGTGAGACGTTGGGTGTTTGCTGGTTTGGGCTTGAGCTTGATGAGTTTAACAATTGGGCAGAGGGTTAAGTCGGTCTTGTTGGTTGCGATGGGAAATGGGAAGTGAATTAGTTCTTAAGAGAAAAACTCGATCGAATGCAGGACAATCTACTGAGAGAGAGATTGTTCCAGAACATGCACAGCTTCGAGGTCATTCTAGATAATCCAGAACGACCATCACGCCTACACAAGGTTGCTGTTCACTGATGTGCTTCATACGAACACCACAAACAAACGACAAGCGTGAGGAGACAGTCCAGCAAGCTGAACAATGAGAAGGGAGCAAATTGTGGAATGACAAGGTTTGAGGCCATCGGTAGCAACTCAAACTCTTGCGCGACAAAAGTCACGAGTGGTACGCCATTGTGTTTCACTCTGATTGGCACAGTCGCAGCGCTTTCTCGCGGAAGAATATTTGTGGGTAAGACTAACAGTCTGACATTGGAGGTGGTTGGAATGTCGGTTGTTGTGTTTTCCCGATGGTCACTTTCTCCCCATACCCCACCGTCTCAGGACGATCGACGCGTCTGTCCATCATCGTCTCGTTGTTGTTTGTGAGATTACTCTGATAACTCTCTGGTCCAGGGATCATTGCACTCGCCCACAAAGTGATACGAACTTCACGGTGGACATCAGGGCATACATTTTGCTTCATTGGACCTTTTAAAGCAACTGCTGATTCACCCAAACAGCGAATGAAAGCTTGGTCTCTATGTGCTATCCACCACATCTGAAGGGTGTGCGCCACGTGGAGCCTGCCTCGCGGCTTTAAAAGCGTGGGCCTCTCAGCTCATCGAGTTGTTTAGGAATGCTGGTACAAGCGAGCGTGAGTGTTGATCGAAGCACATCCAACGAGATGTGAGGTTGCAGCAGCTGGGGATTCGCTATCCCGATCGGATGAGTTCTTTCTTACTGAGGCGTGATCACGGACTGACAGACTCATCACAACGGAGCTCCTGTTGTTTACAGCGCCTCTTTGCACCAGCAGAGCAAACACTCGGCTCTAAAAAGAAATGTGAGCGGCCGTGTCGCTGACTCTATGGAAGTACAAGCACGAGCCAGCCTCCGGTATTGGGCCATGTGCGAATCAAGCTCTGGTTGAGAATACAGACAAGCACCACCCCAGAAACGCTCAGGCACCAATCGCCTAGCGCCAGCACATTTTCCGCATCGTCACAACGAGCTGCTCTTCATCCGTGACGCGGTTCCAGCTCAGCCGCTCTTGTCGCGGCTGCAAGTACCGCTGACAAGAAAGTGTGACACAACGACCTCAGTAGTCTGCCTTTTTGGACAAGCAGTGAGGTGTGGGCGTTTGTACCAACTTCGGAGTAAAGTACTCGTAAATGCAGCGGAAGGAGCCTCGGATCTCCATTTGTCAGGCGTCACGACGCCGCGGTAGATTCCAACTGCTGGCGTGAAGACACTTTGCAGAACGTTAAGCTGAAGTATACTGTGGTGTTTCTCTGCTATAGTGCACATTTAATAATCGCCGAAAGACAAACGCCTATTCACAGCACTCAATAACTACAGTGTTGTCGAATGCTCAATTCGTTTGCCCTGTTCACTCTACACCATACATAGTGCAGAGGTTTGCGACGAGAGTACTTTCAAGGTCGACAAACTCTGAGGTCCTTTCCAAACCTGCTCGGTATTCTATGCGAGTAGCCTGAACTTGCCAACCTCTAGCACCACAAACTGGTGATCGCAAAACGCAAGCAGATGCAGGAATACTTCGAAGTACTTTATCTCAAATGGTAAAGAAGGTGTAATTTTTGATAATCTAGGTTTCTAATCGGATAATGTATGGAAAGTAAATAGAGTTTTGCATGTCATGCTGGGCATCTGTGATTGCTTGCTTCAATCGCAAGCTATGAGCAGCGTGGCTTGACTTCAGCGAGGCGTGGCTTGTTAGCAGCGAGTTCTAGTTGAGACATGGTCTTCCAAGAATCATGCTCAACCGCGTCGACCTGGCGCCTTGAGCATCGCGAACATCGACTGCGAGAGCACGAGCTGTCGCCACCACGTCTTCTTGCGCTGTGTGGCAGCTGTCCTGCCCTGGTCCTGAGCCAAATCAGCGACGCTCACGGTGCTGTCGACAGTCATGGTGCTGGTGGAATCGAGGAGGTCGACTGGGGTATTCTTGCTGCTGTCCTTGGAGAATTTCTTCTCGTTACTTGCAGCTTGTTTTTCGC
>JAADWN010000310.1:0-28734 GCA_023336175.1 Globisporangium lucens
GAAGCTAACCCAAGGAACAGTGGAAGAGAAGCTGACGGTGCTGGATTGATACCGTGCAAACGGGAAGAACCCTAGACAACAAGCAACCATTTCAGTGCGATTCCTGGATTCAGCACGCCCAACCAATCAACAGTCGGGCGCTGGCCATCTCACAAAGGACGTCAGGACTCTGCTTTGGAACACACGCTCCTTTCTCCAGAAGGAAATCACTGACGGCAAAACGCAAACACACATTTCTGACTTCTTTCTCCCTGTCAAATCCACTTAGAGCAGTTTTTTAGCTACCTTTACTCTAATCCTCTAATCCCGTCACTTCAATTCATCAATGCATAGTGTATTTTTTGTATGGAGTGGAATTTATAATAGAGATTTTTCTTCGTACATGAATACCTTCCCACATACCAAATATGTGGGAACCGGAGGGGGGTCTGCATATAGAGAGGTCCTACTGTACACTGTGTGTATCCTTGAATATATTTTTGGAACCCCTCTGAACCTTTTTCGCGTTAAAATACTCGTGCGCTGATTGGTCATCGAGCAGCTGCAAAAGTATCCAAACATAAACAGAGCAGGTTGACACACGTCACAGATCCTTAAAAGTGTACGCGTGCAAGTCACAGATCTGCAAAATGTAAGTGTAATAACCGTACAAATCCGCGCTTTTTCCCCGAATACTCTCAGCCAGTTCTCATACCCGTTAGACGATATATCGACTAAGGAAACAAAACAGCTTCATAAATGTTTGAAAGAGGTTGTGCCAATTAGTAGAATCACTTGGTCTTTCTATTGCATCTACTAATCCTCTTTAAAACTATTAGTGAGAAGTGCGAATTAGCAAAATGACTTGGCTGAACTATGCAATTTACCATTTTGGCTGTTGTGGCTTCACTGGCCCGTCGCTGCGCTTCGTCCCAGAAAACAGAAACCTGGTTTCACAACATCCACAACATCCAGTCGAGCTGGCCTCAAGGCCGTCACAATGGAGGTATCGAGGCTTATCACATATGAGCACGCAGCCGACTTGTTCTTGCTCCTTTCTGGCTCAAGCTCAAGGAGTTACTGCGTAGCTTCGCCAAAGCTCTGCGCGAATGCATCAAATGCAAATATGGATGTTCACACAGCCACAAGCAACACGCCGTCAGTTCGTGTGCGCCAGCTCTACACCATCTGTCTCTGGTAACTGCAAGTCCGCCGGGGCATCTGCTGCGGTCGGGAGGTATGGCTGCAGTCGGGGGAGTTGGCATCTGACACACACGGGCAGGCGGACGCTATGTGGCAGGTCGTCGTCGTCGTCGGTGCTCGAGCCCATACTCGCATGCATAAGGGCACAGCGTTTTCTGACTTTTCAAACTTCAAAAATGATCATTTTCGTGCTTCAGCTCATATGAGGAAAGGTGGTGCGCTCAGGTTTACTTGGAAACTGTAAGATGCGCACAGTGTTTCACATATCGAAAACAGAAGGGATGGATTTTGCCCATCTCCGCAAACACTCATTTATTGTCCGGACAATTTTTGCTTCTCGTTCGAGCCCTCCCACCAAGTATCTCTTTTCTAATGCATATCCCAATTGTAATCATCTTCATACGAGATCAGTCGAACTTGATTAACGTATGTGTACAATCCATTCAACAAAATAAACGGGTAATTGTACCTTTGAATTTGCCACCGCACGCGACGGAATGGAAAAAAGCAGCATCCTGATTTTTTGTTCTCGCAGCCGGCCATTTCCAGCCGCGCGCCATTCCCGTTTGCCCTCCGCTCTTGCTCATTCGCCAAGAAGCTCCGCCCCCCGCACATCAAAGCTCACCGCCCAGACCACACGCCCCCCACACACACACGTCCACACATCCACTACCATGTCGTCCAAGACCACGCCAGAGGAGCACGAGGTGCTGTCCGCGATCGAGAACGTGCTGACGCAGAACCCGGACTTCGGCGTCAAGCGCGTGTCCGTGGTGCTCAAGGAGCAGAACCCGGAGTGGACGCTGAGCGAGAAGCGCGTGACCAAGCTGCTCAAGAAGCACAAGTCGGTCAAGATCACGCTCGACGGCGGCGACTCGGACTCCACAAGCGATGACTCGCCCAAGGCCGCGGCGGCGGCGCCGTCCCCGTGGAACGTGGCGCCGACCGCCGCGCCTGCTGCGCATGACCCGTGGAACAGCACGGTGGTCGTGGAGTCTGCGACCTCGGCGTTCAACACGGTGACCGAGGCGACCACCAAGGCGGTGGAGACCGCGACCTCGGCGTTCAACGTCGAACCGGTGGCCGAGCCAGCCCCAGCTGCGCACAACCCGTGGAACGTGGCCCCAGTGCACGAGAAGACGTTCACGGAGACGGTCAAGGAGCACGCGTCCGCGGCCGTGGAGCAAGTGAAGGAGACCACGTCGAAGGTGGTCGCGGCGACCCCAGGCTTTGTCGAGGATGCCAAGCACGCAGTGGTCGATGCCGCCGAGAAGGTGCACGACAAGGCCGAGGACGTTGTGGACGACGCCCCTGGCTTCTTTGAGAAGATCAAGGATGCCGCCGAGGACGCCGTCGAGTCCATCAAGGACACCGCCGAGGACGTTGCGGAGAAGGTCAAGGACACGGCCGAGGACGCCGTGGAGAAGGTCAAGGAAGCCACGTCATCTGCGCCATCGCCATGGAACGCCGCGCCAGTGGAGTCTGTGGCCTTTGTCGCCGAGCCGGTGAAGGAGATTGTGGTCCCTGTCGCTGCGCCAGTGGTCGTCGAGGAGCCAAAGAAGGAGGCGTGGAACTTCACGCCAGTGAAGGAGGAGGCCGCGAAGATCGCTGAGAACCTCGAGGAGAGCGCCAAGTCGACTATCGAGAAGATTGAGGACGCCGCGAGCGCCGCAGCGGACAAGGTCAAGGAAGAAGCCGCTGCCGCCGTGGTGGTGATCAAGAAGGCCGAGTCGGCGGTCGAGGACAAGCTCGTCGAGGCGAAGGTCGCTGCAGAGGGCCTGGTCGGCTACGACAGCGCCAGTGTGGCGCCAAAGAAGGACGCGAGCAAGCGCCCATCCACAGAGAAGGAGGTCGAAGGCTCGGCGTGCGGCGGATGCACCCAAATGTGCTCCATCATGTAAGGTGGGATGGATGGGAAGATTGCATGACGTCCGTCTGTCTACTTCGCGCATCTCACTCATCACACAGTCATAGCCTCTGCCGTCTCGGTTTCCCTACTGCTGGGGTTTTTGTCGATCGATCATGAGCCAAGGCAAGAGCCTGTCGCTCGTAGACGCTTTTGCGCTATCTCATCACCTCCTCGTATCCCCCCAGTAATTAATTATATGCAAGTGCATTGAAATTGATGGTATTGTCTTTGGCGACTTTTTGATTGATTTGCGTATGGTTATTGCGATTGCTTTACGTTGCTGCCATTGATGTCGTCACTGGTACGTTCGACGAGGAGCAGTGCGTGTGTGGGTCCCATTGCCACTCGTCTGCAGATCTGTTGGTCCTGCGCAAGCATTCCCCAAGCGTCTCGACTTGGGGTCGTTCGCTTTTCACTCCTGCCCCACATGTGCAAGTCCCCATTCGCGCAGAGTACGAGCGCATTGCGCGAGCCACAGGCCACACCCACTGCTCTGTGTCCCGGGTTCTCTGCGTCAAAGTAGCCGCCAGCCGCCACGACGCGAGGCAGTGCCTGGGTCGTCACTGCGTCTCCATGGCCCTAATGATGGTGTAAATGAGGTTGGGCGTTAGCATGAGCTCCTTCAAGGTGGTAGAGTCATACAAGACGGAAGCGTACGTACCAGTTGCCCGTCGCGTCCCCACCCCCACGTGTACACGTCTCCTGCTGCAGTGCGCGCTGCCGTGTGCCAGTTCCCACATGCGACCTGGACGATCGGACCACCGCAACTCGCGTCCAAGCCGCTGAGTGCGTCCACTGCAAGCGGTCGGTTCTGGTTCTGAGTCGTTCCGTGGCCGAGCTGGTGGTAGAGCCCCCAGCCAAAAGTGAAGAGCTCTCCAGACGCAGTCAGAGTAGCACTGTGAGCCCACCCTGCAGTGACGGATGAAGCGGTTAGATGAGGAGGCAAAGACACAAGAGCTGGCGAAGTGTGCGTTTCTGCTTCAGAGCCAATGCCCAGCTGTCCGTGCGTGTTGTCGCCCCAGCTCCACACGCGATCGTCTGAGTCGAGAGCCAGCGAGTGCATCCCGCCGCCGGCGACATTGGTCACGCTCACGGCTTCTGGGAACTCGACCAGAGTAGGTTTTGAGATGACTTCGCTGGTGCTTGGAGACACTTGGTGGTGGCGGTTCCAGCCCCACGCGTACAAATTTCCTGTGAGATATATGCGCACACACACATATACACAAAAGAAGCAACGTGTTGGACCATCGAGCCAAAAGCATGTCAACACACAACGAGCATTCATTGGTTTGCTTCACCTTGCTGGGAGATGGCGAGCACGTGGTTCGTCCCGCATCCGACTTTAACACACTTCTCTGGGACCGCGAGCTGTGTCGGCATTACAAGTGCTCGCACATATGCGGCAGCATTGCTGGATGCTGCTACTGCTGTAGTAGTAGAAGAAGAAGGGTATGAACTGTTGTCATTGCCTTTGCCTTCGCCCGTTGCTGCATCCGTCTCCGACTCGTCATGTTGCGCAGTCAGTTCTCCGTAAAAGCCGCTCCCCCACCCAAAAACGGTGCCGTCTTCAGCAACGCCGATAGAGAAGCAGTCTCCGCCGCCCACAGCTGTGAATTTCGTGCGTTCGGGTGCTGCGCATTCGCCAAAGAGCGCCTCAAGCGCCACTTCATCCACAAGGCAGACGCACTCCATTTGTATTGGATCAATAATAGAATAGAAAAGCGGATCTTCTCTTTTGATTGGCATGCATCAGATTTTTGCCTGAGTCTGAATCAGCGAAAGAATCAGATTGGCAATTGTTGATTCAAATTGGATCAGATAGGAGTCTGACTCCGATCTTTCTGATCCCATCGCCATTTTCCTTCTCGAACGCTTTTGAGCAGCAGCAACATTACGGAGAGCAAGCAAAGCATGCAGCACTGCCACGACGAGCACGCGAGCCACGGCGGCCACGACCACAGCCACGACCACGACCACAGCCACGACGTGGATGACGCCGAGGGGGACTCGCTCTTCCCTTACATCGACACGAGCAAACTGCGCGTGCTCAACGCCGAGGACCCGTCCCACGTGGCGCACCCGTTCAAGGCGTTCCACGACCGCCACGACCGCACGCGCTTCCTGAGAAGCAACGAAGACGACCCGGAGATCATCATCTTCATCCCGTACGTGCACTGTATGCGAACTAGTGATGGTGGTTGGCTATGCGGCTCATTTGTGAATGTTCGTGTTTTGTGTGTGTGGACAGGTTCACAGAGGCGGTGAGCATCAAGTCGATTTGCATCTCGGGCGGAGAGGACGGATCGCACCCAAAGGAGATCAAGCTGTACGTTGCTGCTGCTGTTAATTCTCATCAATGGCAGCCTGGTACACGTACTCACAGCGTGCGCACTTCTTTTCTTTGTGTATTACAGGTTTGCGAACCGCGACGACATTGATTTCACGAATGCGAACGAGCTGCCAGCGCAGCAAAAGCTCGAGCTCGTGGAGGATCTCACCGCGACCATCGACTACCCGCTGCAGTACGTTTTTTCACTGTTGTGTCTCCTTACAATCTGGAAAATTGTGTAACCTATTGCTGAAAAATGGTCGCAGGATTCGCAAGTTCCAGGGCGTGAGCAGCATCACGTTGTTCGTGCAGGACAACTACGGCGGAGACGACTCGCGCATTTATTACATCGGACTCAAAGGCGAAAGCAAAAAGGTCCGTGCAGCTGCATTCGATCGTTCACGCTCTGAGCACCAATGGCAAAATCTGATCCATGTCGTTTCTTGTTTTGTATTAGTGGCGTCATGGAGTGGTCGAAGCCGTCTACGAGAGCCAACCGCAGGCTGCGGATCACAAGGTCTCGGGAATCACCAGCACCAACAACTCGTTAAGTTAGGACTATTCGCTATGGGAGCAAAGCCAATGAGACTCGGAAGCACACCAGTCAACTGTGACCCAGTCAAGAGCTAGTTAGTCATTTAATACATCATCTTGTTGTGTCTTCTGGAATCGGTGCAGCGCCTGCTCTGCGAGTGCCGCTTTCCGCTCTTCTTCGATGCGTTTCTGTTCAAAGCCGCTGAGCATGTCGCGTAGCTCTTGTGCGAGATCTCCGCCCTGCTGCTGCTTCTCTTCGTCCTTTTCTTCCTCCGAATACTCGTTGTAATCTGGGACTTCGTCATAGATCGGGGTAACAATCTGAGCAGAAGTGCGGTAGTGGCTGGTTCTCCTTTTTGATTCGCCAAATGAATTCGCCAAATCAAGTTCTCCATCTGAATGCTCTTGGTCTGCTATTATGAGTGACGTAGTCGACGAAATCCCCAGTCGCTGGAACTCAACGCTTGCTTCTCGCAGATCGCGCTCGACAAGTGAGCCATTGTCGCCATACTGTGTGTGGTCTTCGTCAAGTTGACTCATTCGCTTTGTTCGCTTTGCATCAGGCGTGGAGCACTCTGACGGGCTGTCAATGAACGACTCCCAGTTGAAGAAGCTCGAGCTACTCACATTGCTGGCCTCATCAGCGTGGTCACCTCTATTTTCATACGTGTCTTCTTCTTCGTCTCTCTCGTCTTCACCCGCAGCAGTTGCAGCTCGATCTGCTAGGCTTCTGTCGACACTTTGGTGACTCTGACTTCCTAAGAACAACTGCCTTGCAGCACCCGATCGGTTGCTTCCTGCTCTCGACACAGACGAAGACGACTCGGACAGTTGACTGCGCGACAGCGACGACCCGACGCCATACCCTTCTCCGTCTTCGAGCGAGATGTTGGACCCGTCGTTGATACTTTCTCGCCATTCTGCGTCAATCGGCAATGAAATATCCATCACTCCATCGGATGCTCTAGTCGGCGACACGGATGATCTGGTAACTGCAGCCGCCAGTTTTGATAGCGAGGATTCTTGCTGCTGGGTGTCTCGCAACAACAGCATCTCGCTCTTTTTTCTCTGCAGTTCTTGCCGCAATTTGTCGATCTGCATATGCAAATCTTGTTCTCTCGTCGCACTCTCTCGCTGAAGCTTTTGGATTCTCGTAGCGTACTCTGTGCGCACGTTCTTGATATCAGTGGACTGCAGGAGCTCAAGCTCTGAGCGCAGCGAGTCGATCTCTGCTTTAGACGACACCTGCAACTCGTTGAGCTTGTCGAGTCTCTCGGCGAGCGCGTTCTTCGCTTCTGTCACGACACTCAGCTTCTTCGACAGCTGATCGCATTCCGCAACCAGCTCTCTCACTCGATCTGATAGAGTGTCGTTATCTCTCTCGAGCCGTTCAATGCGCTCGCTGCCTGCCTGCAGCTTGTTGCTGATCGCATCCATTTGTTCTTCTTTGACCTGATCGTGCTTCGCCAGAGAGGTCTCCACTTCATACAACTTTCGCTCCAGATTAGAGTACAACATAGACCGCTGCAGAAGCTGTCGCTCGAGCTGCTGGATGTTCTTGCGATCGGCCGCGAGCTTGCTGTCGTGCTCTCGCTGGGTCTTCTTCAGGAGGAAGTCCATCTCGCGGCGCAGCATATCCTGGTTGCGGATCTCGTCCTGCAGGTTCTTGATCTGGCGCATCGCGTCCTGTAGCTTCTCGCCGCGGAACGCAGTGATCGACGGCGTCATGTCCATCGCGTGAGTCATGTTCTTCTTGCAGCACGCGTGCCACGCAAAGTGGTGGTGTCCGGATGCTAGTGCAGTCGATGCAGTCGCTCCGATCTTCCTCGAGTGCTGCTTCGCGCCTTTTGCGTGCAAGAGCTCGTTGCGCTCCTTCACGATCTGCGCAGCGTAGCGTTCGAGGAATTGTTTCTTCTCTCGCTCGCTCTCGACCTCGCGGCTCAGCACGCGCACGTGGCTGCAGACCTGCTCCATCTCCTGCTCGAGGGTCGATGCGTACAGCCGCAAGTGGGTCGACAGCATCTCCATCTCAGTGTATTTCGGCAGAATGTTGACCACGTAGCCGAGCAGACGCTGCGGATCGCTCGTCGGTGGCACGGGCGGCAGCTCCATGGCCGTCAGCGTCTGCTCGACCTCGAACCATCCCGCGTCGCTCGCCATCTCGGTCTCCATTGGGGCGATTTTTGTGACAGCGTGATATCCAAATTGAAAGAAATTCTTGTTTTGGCGCCAAAATCGTCGTGTTTTGCTATTTAAATTAAAAAGAATCCACTTTACTTTGAAGTAATAGCACCTTGTTTTGATACACGCACTTCAAAATTCGAGAAGCTGGGTGGGCTGAATGCTGCAACATTCTACTTTATAGTGAAAACAAGTGAAACAAAAGCGCATCAGTCGTCCCGAATGGCGTTTTAGCTTGTTTTTTGTATCGAAATCGTCCCGAAAAATCGAATTGTGCGCTCTCGTTTCAAAAATCGCTCAAACAATTCGCTTTTTCGGGACGATTTCGATACAAAAACCAGGTCAAAGAGGCTTGTTCGGGACGACTTGTGTGCTTTTGTTTCACTTGTTTTCGCTCTGTAAAGGAAGGATGGGCTGTGCGCTTGACCGGACGGGGAACAGAAGAGCGAATGCGCACCATTCACATGGACTCTGCTGTTTCCGAATCGCCATACTTTATCCAAGAGAAAAAGAGAAAAAAACGCTCATTCTCAAAAACAACAGAAAGCGCGCACACGCGATAGTTAGCACGATGCCAAAAGCGCCACGCCCCACAACCGAGCGCAAGGAGCCGCTGCCACAGAAGAAGCGCGTGTACGACGTCATCCCGGATGGCGTCCCCGAGGCCGCCGCGTTCCTGGTGCTCGACAAGGGCTACAGCGTCGCCTACGCCGCCAAGATCATGCACGTGAAGAGGAACGCGCTGAGCAAGCACATTCAGAAGTTCCGCGACGCGAGACAGCTCGCACGCGCCAAGCGACGTGGAGGAAGCACGGCGAACGCTGATAACGTGTCCTCTGAGCAAGGTGAAGCTGCGGCCGTTGTGCAAACAGAAGCTGTGACGCAACCGATCGCTGTGGCGAGTGACGTGGCTATCAACCAAGTAGTACCTGCGCAGCCGATCGTTGTGACGAGCGACCTGCCGTCCGCACAAGATGGTGCCACCGTGCAATCGATTGCTGCGACGATCGATGCTCCTGCTCAGCTAGTTACTGCCGCGCAACTACAAGCTACGAGCGACGCGTCCGCACAGGTAGTTGCTGTCGCGCAACCTGAACCCATGGTGAGCGACTCACCTGCGCAAGTCGCTGTGACGAGCGCTTTGTCAGCGCCAGAAGCTGTTGTTGCTCAACCACAACCAGCAACTGCACCACTCAATGCTGCGACAGGAGTCGCGCTTGCAGAATGCACTTGCTGCGCCCGCTGCCAAGAGCAGAAGAAGAAGTTTCAAGATGGAGTTGTTATTTGATGCGACGGGGAAGCTATTGACGAGTGACAAATGGGTTTGCTGCTGTGCCTTTCAATAGGTTGAATGCAGTAGCGGCAGTATTTTTGCGTCGTAAGACGAAGCTCAAGCTTGCCACTGTTCGTCAAACAGAGAAGCGTGTCTTGTCTTGGTTTTGTTGCAGCTGCCGTCAAGGATTGTCTAAAAAGCAATTGCATGTTTTGTGAAGTCGATGCCATTGGTTGATTATTATTCTATTGCTTCGAATGAGATGTGCAAGAACTGTTTTTTCAAGTGCACTTGCTAGTCAAGGCTGCACTGAAGTCGGGATCAACATGACCAAATTGATTCAGGTTGAACCTGTTAGGTACAAATGGAGCCCAACTGATCCGCAAAACGAACTGTGACTCGCATCACAACAGTTTCTAGATGTCATGGCGAATGAACTTTTGTAAAACGACAAGGCAGCGCACGCAACCATCGATCAGGAAGTGAATGAAAGATGGATACATACACATACAGAATAGAGGAGAGGGACACAAAAGCGCAGAGGAAAGAACGGATGCACGAGATGCACGAGGCTTTGCTTCGACGCATCAGACGTTCGCTCGTCTGAAATGGAGCTTTTGAGGCTTTTCAGTTGGCGCTTTCGGCATTTTTGACTTTTGCTTTTTTTGCCGATACAATTGAAATAGAGATGAAAATGAATTGAAAAAATAGGGTGAATCAGATTCTGAGTTGATAGATTTCTACACAACTCAAATTTGAATTGCTGAAGTGAAGTTGAAGTTACGACCATCACTCTTTGCATGTCATCTCCACATCCAAACATCTCCCCATTTCCGCATCAGACGCGCAGCACAGAAGACGGACGACGGACGAAGCGCCATGGACATGACCGAAGACGGACGCATGAGTGAGGCGTCGAGCGCGCGTAATCGCGGTCGACGCAGATCTATCGCATCGCCGATGGACGATATGGATGAGATGGCGTCGGCGGCGGGGCACGGATCCAACGGTAACGGCGGCAACATCCGTCCGCAGCTGCGATGCAACGCATGCTGGGACCCAGTTCTCCCTGACCTACAGTCAGCACAGACGTGCTATCGCACGAGCTGCAGCCACTTGTTCTGCGTGAGTGCTGCTCGGTTCGAATTTGTGGTGTTGGTATTTTTGTGGGAATCTAATGCAGATGTGTGTTCAGGAAAAATGCGCATACAAGCACTTTGGAGCAGGTCGATTGGTGTGTCCGGCTTGCAGAACAGGTATTCTTTTTTTTTGGCTACTTTGAAAATGCGTCGATCTTAACGTGCCTTAACGAAATTTGTGCTTTTCCAGATCTGAATCAGTCGTAAGAACGAGAGCCTATTTGCACTGCATCCACTGAAGAAAACTCTTCGCTCATTGAACTTTACACTCACAATGTTCCAGACGACATGGCGGAATTTGCGAAACGTAAGAATCAGTGGTAGATACCTACAGTGTGTATGCGTGTACAATCAGACTTGGGGCTTACTTTTTCCACAGGACGATACATGGCGTGGCGGATGCAAAGGTACGAAAACTGCTGTTGTGTCGAGGCAGTATCGTATCTCAGCGCTAACTTTTGTTTCTTTCTCTGACAATGTTCAACAGAGAACAGAGGTTTGTGGGCTGCTACTTTGTCGGCAGATTTACCAGTATAATCATGAGGCTACCGTGTAGGCGATTTGGGAGGAGATGATTGCGGATCCGTCAGCGTGTTTTGGTGAGGGCAAGTTTTTTTGGTTTGGTCTTGTGCTGCCATCTGACAGTGCTCTTTTTCCAACAGAACACTTCCAGCGATCGTTAAGTAAGTGCTGTGCACTGGAATTTACAGAGAATCTCACTTCTCATGCAACAAGCTAACCGTGTATCTCCTGCAGATTTCGTCATGGTTTGTAAATTGTCTCTGCGACTTGTAAAATAACCCGCAGCACACTGACTCTTTCTCCTTAGTTTCAACTTGCGCAAGACTCGTACAGGTACGACGGTTTATCGATGCAAAGCGCACTCCTCGACGCGAATTCTAACAATTGCACCATTGTAGACAGGTATTTATTGCAGCATTCTCTTCAAGCGATTTGAGCGCGGGATTGACAATTTGCATATGTCTTATTCATGAAGGAGGATATCCGGCGTCAGATGGGTAGGTTCTGTTTTCATTGGTGTTGCTCTCACTTGCATGCAAACTAACACGCGCGCAGCCGAGGAGCAAAAGGCATTTCAGACGCAGCACGGCGAAAAATATATCCAGCTGAAGACATACACTGATCAGATCGAGGCGGAATTGCGAGATATCAAGGCGAAAATGCAAAACCTCACAACCTCCAACGAAGAATTGCGCGAGGTACACTCGGTTGAATTCGATGCATGTGCGTTTTTGCACATTCTCATCGCCGTGAGCGTTTCCAGGCATACAAAGAGAAGTCACGCAAATGCAGAAACTGGGAGAAGATGGTAAGTTGATCACTCGATTGCTTGCTTTAGTTGCTAGAGAATACGTTGGTGTGAGCTGACAACCACAACAGTGCAAGGCGCTGAAAGGACAATCTCAGTCCCGCCAATATCCATCACCAGGATCGACCACTTCCGCTGCGCCAGTGATGCACAGTCAAAGCAATCAGGGATCATCCCCACAATTTGCACGAGCTGCACCACGACCACTTACTCGACCCTCGTATGCATCAGGCTCGCTCATGCGACCGCAAATGTCGTCGCTTGCGCGACCTGAAACACCTTCACAGCAACAGAGACTAAGCGGTGGAATGTTTGATCGCTTTCCGCGGCCGCAACTCGGTATTTCAAACTCACTCTGCATTTTTTGTCACCGAACATTCATCCTTACCATGCGTCATGCTAACCCACATTCGATAGGAGTGAGCCGCCCAGTTGTCCAGCCGATCGCGCAAGCCCGAACTCGTATAATGAGACCGAAAACGCCTCTTCAAGTATCACAACAAAGCCGATTTATCGCCAAACGGTACTGGGTTTAAGATTTGAAACTGCATCAACTTCCAATGCTGACGATTCTGTCTGTATTTCTTGCAGTCCAATTTTTCAGATGTAGTTGGCGGATATCATGGCTGAAGCTCACGGAGCAGCATTTTTAATCGCTTTAGCCAATTCAGTCAGTCTACCTCGAATGCCAGCACTTTTTTCTTGAGATCAATCTTTGACCGCAATACTGTTTTCTCTTCCTCTCTGAGCAACGTATCCGTTATCCATTATGAATGCCCTAAATTTAGTCCGAGTCGACACGATTTTCACCCAGTTGGTAAGGCTTGCCTGCCATCATTCTGTGACTTTGTTTGACGTCATCTTGTGGCAGCGAGAATGCGTGGCTAGAATTTTGAGTCCGCCATGTCAACGCGACAGAAGCTCGGTCTGAACAGCATCATCGAGAAAGCAATGCCACTTTTCGACCTTTCCGACCACGATGATGAACCACAGCGAGCACAAAACGTTTCCAGTCGAAGAAAGAAGAAAAGAGGAGGCGCCACAGACCAAAACTCGGCAGCAGCTCATCCGATCAAAGCCCCATTTGACGCAGAAGAGATTTTCGGTGGCATGAGCGATACACTGGCAGCTACGTCTAGTGGCTCTTTGTCACACAGCAATCCAGGAAGCCCGGCGCGAAATCTCGACCTGAGCGGTTTGGACTCGGAGCTCTCTGACGTTGAAGACCTTGCGAGTGAAATCGCAATGCATGCTATTTTAATCAACCATCTACCAAATGGCGAGGCTTTGAAACATGAAGACGAGCATCACCATCAGCAGCAGCAAGCCACAGGACCAGGTCCCGAAGACTCTCACGCTCCAAGTGATGCCAGCATCATGTAAGAACTTGAGGCAATTTGTCGTACAAAGTCATTGTGATGTGAAACTAATAACCGCATGCTCTTCCAGGGCTACGCTCGAGCATGAGCACTCAGAGCCCATCGCTGAGCCAATAGCAATAGCGAGTTGCCCAAGATCTCCGCTTCTTGCTGAACTGAGAGTACCGAAGACCACGAGGAGAGACGACGTGCCAGTGACGGATTCCCCAAAGGTACTGCTGGCGTTCCGTTCATGTATCATGATTTGAGGCCGTTCTCGGTCATAACTTTGTTGATTTTGTTGCTGTGTGAACATGTTCTAGCGAGTTGAGCTCTCACCTGTTCGAGCAACTCGTGTCCCCAGAGTCACCCAGAGATTCAAGTTCGTCAAGGGCTGTATACGTGTATGCTGCACTTCGGCCAACCAGCTCATCTCTTGTGTATGTGGTTGTTGAACATATTGCAGGTTGCGAAGTCCAGATGAACTAATCGAAGAAGCAGCAGAGCGCAGAAGGATAGCAAACGAGGTCCAGTGTGCGTCTTTTGTGTCGAGGTTTTGATTCCGAAGACCTCGTTCGCTCATTGAAATCGTGTGTCTGCTTGATTCCAGATTATTCAAATCAAGAACCTCCGTCGAAGGAAAGAGTTCGAGCTGGAAGCAGTCACGAAGCAAAAAAGCAGCGAGCCCACAGCGAAAGAGGTGAAACGCAAGCTCCATTGACCACTTTCTCCACTTCTAAAGATCCACTCGCACTCATTTTCGTTTGCATGCTTGGCGTAATGTATAGCTTGGAACCATCAAGAAGCAGGAGCACACCAACCGAGTGCAGCGGCGGGTCAACAACATGAAGCGCTTTCCGGACGCCAGATCGAAAGCCAGCAGCAGTGCCACTCGACAGGTTTCGTCACAAGACTTGGTGAGAGCTCTGTATGCTCTTTGCGTTTGTCGATCATTGGTTCTGTGTTGTTGTCGATCATTGGAAGATCTGGAATACAGTCAAGTACCAGAACCTAACTCTGGAGTTTTTGAACGCAGGGCTTCGACATTGCTGGCTCGCCCTTCCTCAGAGCAAGGACAGCGCCGGCACCAAACTCTCAATCAATCAGCATGGACAAAGAAGCAGACGCATTGAGTAGCTTTCAGTGCCAAGACACTCACATTAATTAACGGACGCCAACATGGGGGTGACAAATAGGAAAGCGAGGACAGCGACAATAACTTCTCTATGGCTCGGTAGGAAACGCAACCAAGCTCTACCACCTGCATCCGCACTCCTTCGATCGGAGTCGGACCAACTAAATAAAAAAATAAGGCTGCGAGCATGACCCAATGCCGCCGGACAGTCTCACAGATGGTTGATACAATCTCTCCGATCTGCGAGCGAGTCAGTCCGGCAGCACAGGAACGCCGCAGCCAAAACTAAGAGATCCAGTTAATCTCTAGGCCGCATTTTGGATCATTTCTATGATCGACTCGATGCGCCTCTGGACTCCACCTGCTCGAGTCACAAGGCGACGAATAGCGTTCAGCGTCTGAGCACAAGCGGAACAAAAACAAAGAGAACGATGTCAGATGGGAGTCACGTCGACAGTTTCAATATGCTGAGCAGCACTCACCTCTGTCGGTGGACGACCAACTTCGGCCAGGATGAGAGTCGCGCCGTTTGTGCGGATCTGCTTCGTCGATCCTTTCAGCAAGTCCAGTTCGCCCAGGACAATTGGCGCCATCGACGACAACGCAGCTGCGGACAGGACGTTCTCAATTCCGTCGATGAGCTTCTCGATGTCGCCAAGCTGGTTCGCGAGGACTGTGTACTTTGGGTCGAGCGCCGACGAAGAGCGAGCTGGAACCACCATCGCGTGCGACGTTTGGATCTGCTGCTGAGGCGCGTACTGCGTAGAAGGAGACGCTTCGGCAGCAGTGAGTGCGAGTCTGTTGTTCTTTCTCGTCGACGTTGTGCCGCGGCTGCTGCTGTTGCTGCTGTTGTTACTGCTCGGCCCAGAGGACGATCCGCCGTAGAAGTGGAAAGAGACACCGGCATCCGGGCTCTTCTTCTCTTGATGCACTTTCTCCACCACTGGCTCAACCTTGCGAGCCGACGGGCCGTACTTGTCGAGTCCCGCCAACGCGAGAGCCACGCGCTCTGTGGTTCCACAAAACACATGAAGACATTCATTAGACACTGACAATCTAGTCTCACAAGAACAACGAAGAGTGCATTCAGCCATACCTTTCTCGAGGACAGCCGCCATGCTGGTTTCCAACTGAGCCTGCAGAGGCGTTCCTTCCGAGAGCCGCTGGTCGATCTTCTTCACCGACTCCGCTGGGTACGTCCGGCGACCCGAGTACAGCGAGGAGAAGTCGTTCGCGTCCGCGGCGGACGTGATGCTGTCTTGGCGGTTCAAAAAGCTCTTGGAGATGCGCGCTTCCAGGCGGTCCGTGGCCGAGCTCGACGACTTTCGCGAAAGCTGCGGCGGTCGCAGGACATCGTTGTCTCCATCGTTGGTCTGGATTTCCGCGCTCTGATAGAAAAAGTTTTCGCTCCGTACTGGTGCTGGCGCTGGAGCCGATGCTGCAGGCATGTAGGAGTCGTGTCGAGACGCACTGCTTGCACTACTCACGCCGCGCTCGGTGCGCTGCGTCTGTCGTAGCTTATTCTTCTGCAGGGACGAGAGCATGCGCTGTGACATGGTTCGTGGCAGTTCCGGAGTCGTCGGCGGTGGCGCCGCCGACGCGTGAGGCGACGGCCCCATGCTCATGTTGAGCATATTCTCTTCGTCGCTGAGCAGCGTAAGGCTGCGGATGCGTGCCTCGATCTCCAGGTCGATGTCGCGCTCGACCGTGTCGTCGTCCGAGACGTTGACGACGAATTCGGGGTGCGGCGTCTGCTGGTAGCTGTGGAACGCTGCGGCGTGGCTACTGCCTCCCGCAAAGTACTGCTGCTCGAGCGGCACCATCATGGACGCGGCGGACTGCGGCGCGCCGCCGTAGCTGAAGTCGTAGTCACGACTACTGCTGTTGCTCTGCTGGTGATGCTGCTGCTGCATCCGGGTGCTCTGCATGTCGATGTTGTCGAACACGTACGCGCTCATCGTCGCTCTCTCTGTCACACCCGTGGCGCTTCGTATTAATATCTGTGGGCGCACACACACACGCACACACACGCAGACCGCCAGTCTTTTATAAAGCAGCGCGTTCTCTGCTTCTGATGCCGCGGGAGGTCGGAAGAAAGAAAAGTCAGTCGGTCTTCCCTCCGGTTGCTTGATATTCGCCCCTTGTTGCTGTTTGCTTGTTCGCGGAGTGACGACAACAGGGCGGACGCCACGCTACACGTTGCGAAGCCAGTGCCGGTCCATCCTCGTCTTTCTACCAATCATGGTCCATAAAATCGTTTTTAAGCCAATCACAGGACGGTAAATCTGATTTTGGGCATGAACAAAGTGACTGACGCATCTTCGCTTTGCATCATCCCTTCACAGGTGGTCTGGGTCTGTGGCTCCCACAGGCAACAACCGCTTGAAGAAACCGGATGGTTTTGCGCCACGTCCCGCCAGAGCAGAGGCGCACAGCAAGGGCGGACGGCCGAGGGCCCACCATCCGTCTATCCTATCCAGCCGAGCCAAGCCAACGAGCCCCCATGGTCATGGCCGTATCAAAGCGTAAAAGAGATGACCAGTAGAAGCGGAGCGTGCGCACCAAGCACAAAAAGCATGCGTCCATACCAGAAATCGCGCAGCTGAGCGCAAAGACACTCTGACAATCGATCAGTCAGCCGGCGCCACATCTTGGCATCATGGCGAAATGTACGCTCACTATGCAATTTAATGGTTGTTTCTTGGGTAGATTCATGGCGCTTTCGATGGGCAGGAAGGCTTCGATCCCCATCAAACGGATGATGAAGGAGTACTGTTTGCTGTCCGTGTGTCGTTTTTTTTCGAACCCGATCAGAATGAATGCACTTGGCTTCAGTATGCAAGAGAGAGAAAGAGAGAGAGGATTGGCTGCGTGAGATCTAAAAATAGATCAGCTGTTTGCCTTTTGCTTCACTTTTTTGCCGAAAAGGCTCGAAATTACAGTGTTATTGCGATCATCATCCCACACAACAATAGGCGTTTCGTTCAATCAGTTACAGTGGTCGTTCAAGAGTGCACGCTGGCGAAAAAATGAAGGAAAGTCACTACAGTACAGTGGCATGAAAGGCCAACTTGCGCGTGGAGAGAGGGATGTATCGCACGCGTCGGACGCCCGCGCGCGCTCTACAGTCTGGACGGACGCACGGCCCTTGGCTCGCCCGGCGGACCCAGATCCTTGAAGTCACCAAGCTGTTGGCCGAGGCTTTTACTGGCCTCACTCGCAATGAAATGGCCACCAACTGGTCACTGGCTGTTGCTGCGAATATTTGTGCATCATGTGCCCAGCATGGAAATTTCAAGGCGCGCGGTCGCTGGACATGCGCTTATTTGTTTGTTTGTTTGCTCGATTTGCTTGTTTGTTTGTTTGCTTTGTTGTGTCTGTCGAGAGCCTGTTGGTAGACGCACTGACTTCCTTGTGCGAACTGACTCGCGATCCCTCCTCCCTCCCGACAGTCACGTATGGCGCGAGTTTATTTCGACGCGACCCTGCGGCCCACAAGTGCCACCCGCAAACTCACTCGTTCGCTTCCTGTCGTTGGCCGCGAATTTACCAGACGAACGGATCTGACTCGACCACGCTGATTGGTGCATTTGGTATCGGACGGGATCGCTCCGAGAGCTCTGCTCAGTGTCACTACTCGGCACTCCTTGCGTTCTTCTCTCCGCGTCACTTCACTTCGCGTCTTCGTTTGTAGGTCAATGCATCATCATCGGCACGCAGGATGGTGGTCGCTGCTGCAAATGTGCGTTTCTCGTGTGCGGGAATGTATGTATGTACTGGTATGTCTGCATCAAGCTTCGAAGGGATTTGCCCATGATCAGCTGTAAGAATTCATGCCATTTCCGCATTGCATAATGCAAGAGTGTGTGCATTGCATTACGACATGCTGCTTAAACACGTGGAAAGCCCCTTCTTGGCTTTCGCGTTTGGTAACGGGGTGACTGCAACCTGCAACTCGTTTTGGCTGCCTTGCTCCATTCCATGGATCGACAGTGAGTGGAGCTGTATCGTGGTGGAGCGACCTGCCCTATCCGGAAAATGTGGAGCGGCCTACTTGTTGTCAAATCCTGTCAGATCCGGTAGACGCTTTATCCGGTGAATCAAGTAACAGAAGCCAATGGTACATCAACCCACATGCCCCACAACCCGGCCCACATTTCAATTCTGTCGTCACCAGTCTCTGGTGCTTGTGGACCGTTTCTGGTCGACACATCCAGCACCAACAGCCAGTGATTGCCGCTCTCACCCAACATGTTGAAGATTCCCCTCATGCAGCAACAAGCACTTGAAGTGAGTGACCATCACTCTTCACAGTATACAAATTTCTATACAAACACAAGTTTTCGTTGCTGGAATGGGGGATTTCTACCACCATTTCTAAATCTACCGTTTCTAACGTGTAGCAGTTGAGACCCCGCCGCTCCATGGCGATGTTGAGGTTTTGCTCAATTCCTCAGCGGTGCCGCACCACTCAAGTCGAAGTTCCCCCTCGCTCCCCCAAGCCTCCATCACACTCGAGATACGGACGCCATGGCCCCCACCGCGCTCGCCGTGCTCTGCGGAGAACCCCCCGCGCCGGACGCCCTCGTGGCGCTCGCGAAGGACCTGGTCGCCGGCGGCCTGCGCGTCGCTGTGCTCTCCTCGCAGCCGCTCAGCGCCGCGCTCGTGGCCGAGAAGGTGCCGCACATCCCCGTGAACACGCCGTCCGAAGTGCAGCTGCTGCTCACGGACCGCATCGAGCTCGTGGTCGCGTCGCCTCCAAAGATCGCTGCCAACGAGTCGGTCAAGAGCAAGCACGTGCGCCTCGAGAACTGGGTCAACGGCGCATACTCGTTTGTTCGCACCGCGGCGTGGAACCACAAGCAGATCAGCGTCGTCATCGACGAGCAGGATCTCGCGCAATTTAAGACCAAGATCTCCAACAACGGCGCGCTCGCGTACTCTGTCAAGGAGCGTCGCGTGCTCGCGGAGAAGGCGTTTGCGCATTTTGCGCAATTGGACCAGATGATCGCGGCCAGTCTCCACAACGAGAACGGTGAGTGCAGTCATTGCAATGCACTTTTTATATATTTGTATCACGTGACTGCTTGAAAAACAAATCAGCTAACCCATCTGTATTCATTTTATTGCTGCAGAGACCTTGCACGACATCCTACTTGTTGGCAACGGCGGCCGTGAACACACCATTGCCTGGAAGCTCGCGCAGTCGCCATCCGTGGGCAAGATCTACGTCGCTCCTGGCAACACTGGTACGGACGGTGCTGCCGACGGTAGCATCGTCAATGTGAACATCGGTGTTGGCAGCCATGACGAGCTCATTGCGTTTGCTCTCAGCAAAGGTGTGTCACTCTGTGTGGTCGGCCCTGAGGCGCCACTGGTTGAAGGTCTCGCCGACAAGATGAACACCGCTGGAATTCCAGCCTTTGGTCCTAGTGCTAAGGCTGCCCAACTGGAAGCGTCGAAGGCTTTCTCGAAGGACTTCATGCAGCGCAACAACATCCCAACTGCGGCGTACAAGAACTTCACTGACTACGAGGCTGCGAAGGCGTACCTGAGCTCGATTGACCACAACATCGTCGTCAAGGCGTCCGGCATCGCTGCTGGCAAGGGTGTGCTGATTCCTCGAACAAAGGAAGAGGCTCACGAAGCGTTGAAGGAGGTGATGCTCGAAAAGGCGTTCGGATCTGCTGGTGATGAAGTCGTTCTGGAAGAGTTCATGACTGGTGAAGAAGTCTCGCTTCTTGCTTTCTCAGATGGTGACCGCGTGATCACGATGCCTGGTGCGCAGGACCACAAGCGCATCTTCGACAACGATCAAGGTCCAAACACTGGTGGCATGGGTGTGTACGCCCCGGCGCCATGCTTGACGCCAGCTCTCGAGCGCGAGTGCATTGCTATCGTCGAGCGCGTCATCGCCGCGATGAAGGCGGAAGGCATGGTTTACGTCGGTGTGATCTACCCTGGTTTCATGCTCACTCCTACTGGTCCAAAGATCGTGGAGTTCAACTGCCGCTTTGGAGACCCGGAGACACAGGTTCTTCTCCCTCTGCTGAACAGCGACTTGTTCGAGATCATGTGCGCTTGTGTCGAGAACCGATTGGAGAAGTCGCTCGTGTCGTGGAAGAGCGGTGCCGCTGCGTCTGTCGTACTGGCCTCGCAGGGATACCCTGACAGCTACCCGAAGGGTAAGGTCATCACGGGCGTTGACGCTGCCAACAGCCTGCCTGGTGTCGATGTGTTCCACGCCGGAACCGCACTCGACGGCGCAAAGAACCTTGTGACGTCTGGTGGCCGTGTGCTTGCGGTTACTGCGCTCGACTCGACTCTTGAAGCTGCCATCAAGCGTGCGTACGGCGGTGTTGCCAAGATTCAGTTCGAAGGTGCGCAGTACCGCTCCGACATTGGCTTGAAGGGACTGCTCCACGGTGCGAAGAAACTCAAGCTTGCGGTCCTCGGCTCGACCCGTGGCAGCAGCATGCAGCCAATCATCGATGCCATTGAAGCTGGCGAATTGAACGCGAGTATCGAAATTGTCGTTAGCAACAAGCAGGATGCTGGTATCTTGGAGCGCGCCAAGAAGCACAACCTCGAAGCTGTGGCTCTCTCGTCGACTGGTCTGTCGCGTGCTGCTTTCGACGCGGAGGTGTCCAAGACCATCAAGGCGAAGAACGTGGACCTAGTTCTTCTCATCGGATACATGCGCATTTTGTCTGGTGAATTCTGCAAGGAGTGGGAAAACAAGGTGCTGAACGTGCACCCTTCGCTTCTCCCAGATTTCGCTGGAGGCATGGACTTGGCTGTTCACCAAGCCGTGATCGACGCGAAGAAGACCCAGAGTGGCTGCACCATCCACTTTGTCACTGAGGACGTGGATGCCGGTCCGATTGCCGTGCAGCTGAAGTGCCCAGTTCTCCCAACTGACTCTGCTGAGAGCCTCAAGGCTCGCGTGCAGCCTCTGGAAGGTGCTGCTTTCCTCCACGCTATCAAGCTGGCCCAAACTGGCATGCTTCTCAAGCAGTCGCAGACGAAGAAGGAAATCACGTACGCGGATGCTGGTGTGAGCATTGATGCTGGCAACAAGTTGGTGGACATGATCAAGCCGTACTGCAAGTCCACTGTCCGTGTCGGATGTGACGCTGATCTTGGCGGTTTTGGTGGTCTGTTCGACCTCCAAGCTGCTGGATACGACAATGACACCGTGCTTGTCGCGTGCACGGATGGTGTCGGTACCAAGCTTCGTGTGGCGCAGTTGGCGAAGAAGCACGATACCGTCGGTATTGATCTCGTCGCGATGTGTGTGAACGACCTGATCGTCCAAGGCGCAGAGCCACTTTTCTTCTTGGACTACTATGCATGCGGTAAGCTGGAAGTGAACGAAGCGGCCGACGTTGTGAAGGGAATTGCTGAAGGATGCAGACAATCGCTTTGCGGTCTGATCGGAGGTGAGACTGCCGAGATGCCATCGATGTACCACGACGGCGACTACGATATGGCTGGTTTCTGCGTGGGAGCTGTTCGCAAGAGCGCGATTCTTCCGCTTCCAGTGCAGACTGGCTTCACCGTTCTTGGTTTGGCGTCGTCGGGTGTTCACTCCAACGGATACTCGTTGGTGCGAAAGCTCGTGGAAGTCTCTGGACTCGCGTACAGCGACCCATCACCTTTCGAAGCTGGCAAGACCCTTGGTGAAAGTCTCTTGACCCCGACGAAGATCTACGTGCAGCAGCTGATGCCAACTGTGAAGAAGGGGTTGATCCACGCGCTCGCGCACATCACGGGTGGCGGTCTGTTGGAGAACATCCCTCGTGTGCTCACCAAGGAGCTGGCGGTCGAGATTGATTGCTCCAGCTGGCCACTCCCACCAGTGTTCAAGTGGCTCCAGAAGACGGGCAACTTGTCCACGACAGAAATCGCTCGTACATTCAACTGCGGTATCGGCATGGTGCTGATGCTGCCAAACGAGAACGTCGCCGAGGTTGTGCAGTCGGTTGAAGCGACCGGCGAGAAGGTGTACCACTTGGGCAAGGTCATCGCACGAGAAGCCGACGGCGAGCAGGTTATCTTGAAGGGCACCATCGCATAAACATCGCCCTCAAGCAGCGTCCCTCCCATAAACTCTTGTATCTTCTTCAAAGAAAAACAAAACACTCTGAATCCCAAGTACATTTTTACAAACTCACAGCATGCTTTGTTGCTGCTGATCATCTTACACCACTGCTAACAGCATGCGTGACTTGGACCTAGATCGAGTGCTTGCCAAGGAGCACAAGGAGCGTCGAGATCGAGAAAAACACTTCCGCGCAGATCACGGCGATCGAGAAGCTGTTGAGGATTTCTTCGAGCCGCAAGCTACGAATTGAGGAGTCCAGGTTCACGGCAAGTGGTAAGTCCGAAATGAGGATAGTTTCCGAAGAGATACATACCGTACACTCACGCGTAGGTTTGCAGTTGTAGGTAGTAAATGTTGCAAACCAGCGCCGGGATCGCGAGCACCATGGAGAGTACCAGCGGGCCGATCTGCTTGATGCGGTTGCCCTTCGACGCTATCGTCCCCCACGAAAGGCTTTAGTAATCAGGCATGTCAACGCGTCAACGCATCAAAAAAACGAACCGACCTACCTTGGAAGAGCCGCGTGTTCTCGACGATCAGATAGAGAACGAGAAAGATCAGGTCCCAGATGTATGCTCCGGTCGGCGGGTACGGCAGCATGACTCCTAATAGTGATCATCACCGAAGTTGTTAGAGAAGCAAGAAACTGCCCAGAGCAAAGAGGAAGACGTGACAACCACACCTTTGTAGATGAAGAGCAGCAGCGTGACAACGACAAACGCGTACAGATACCATTGGCGGCAAGCGAGAAAGATCTGAAGCACGAGGCACGAGACCTACAGACCAATCCATCCACACAACACACACGGTGAGGTTCCTTCAAATTGATATCCTTCACCCGGCGGTTCAAAGCTGGAGTCATAACTATACAACGCTTACATTGTGGGCTGTGCAGGAAAGGAAAGGAGAAGAGCCAGCATTTGCCAAAAATGTGAAGTGAAAAGCCAAAGCAATGAGAAGCGTTCTCGTCGAGTTAAAGACCACACACACAGAGGTAACAACAGAGCAGCACCCACACACAAATGATCATCATGACTCCTTTGAATACTGTAATTTCTGTGCAGGATCGATCGCGCGTCTTCTGAAGACCCGCAGAGAAGGAAGACGCCTGTTCTTTCGTCAGCTCCCGCGACTTCAGCGCTGCCATTAAAAAGATCTGCCGTTTCGTCAGCATAAACCGCCGATATTTCTGCCGCATGATACCCCAAAATGGAGAAAACGCACGCTTGAGACAATTGACACGGACGCGAGAAGGCCCACGTGATTGAAAAAGGTGCATTTATCTATCTATCTGTCTATCTATCTGTTCGTCGGTTGTCAAGGCATTCACATGAGCGGCAAGGAGCAGTGGCACTGAGAGACGTTGGCCTGTAATCAAGGCAAGAAGCAGCTGTCTCGTGGTATCCTCAGGCATTCTCTCTCGAGGCACCAGCCAGAATGGATTTGTACGGCCGTCCGCAAGCGCCACGAAGGAGCTCTCCGAACGTCGTGTTTCTCAATGAACGGCCTCGGTAAGTGAGCCATTGCCGAGTTAAACAAACGATAGGCTACAGCAGTCAAGTTTGGTTTCCTCGTCAGTATATACCCTGAACTTGCTGTGTGGCACTCATCTCTCGCTAAATCGCAGTCGTTTTCGTCGCAGTTCGCGGCGCCAACGGGGAGACCCGACTCCAAGATTGAGGAAGAGCAGCAGCTGCGCGTGAATGGAGAGAATTTCGCGTCCGGGCTCAGCAGCAACAACACCATCAACTCAAAGGCGGTGCCGAGTCAGAGTGCAATCGCAACGAGCAACCAGGTGAATCAACACAGTCGGCCGCCAACGATTCGCATGAACAGGTGCGGAACTTTGACGTATCCTCACTGGGTTTTGCTTTTGAGTTGGGAGCTAAATCGAAACTGGTTTTTCGTGATGGTATCAGACCGCAAAGTGGAGGTGTGAGGCGACCAGGTTGGAAGGAACTTGCCTTGAGATGCCTTCCCAAAGTACGCGATAACGACTCGTAACATTCTGTTTTCGGTTCACAACTTTTTTCCGACAGAACCCACAGATGTGTCAGCGCTGATGAAGCAGCGACCGCGAACAGCTCGCGAAGGCGCACTTCCTTCAGGCCATCGTTCAGAGGACCCTCGCGAGATGTTTGTCAGTAAACGAACTGTTTGCTTTCAAGGTGAGAATTGCTCGTTCACATGCAACTGAAAGCCCTGATCAAAGTTTGCAACGCGGTCTAATCATCATATTCTCTCCACTCAAATAGAAGCAAATCTGGAAACTGATGGTGGAAGCAGCGACAATCGCGAGGAAGGTGAAGGTGCTTATGCTTCGTCACGGATCAGCTCGCTGATCTCAACTTCTTCTTCTTCTTCTTCTTCTATGAGCAAGCACTACATTCGCCAGCTGAAAGACGAGATCCTGTACTTGAGCCAACTCAACCTTGAAAAGTGCACCAGTAGCAATAGCAGCAAGACCCCGCAATGTGCTGTCCCGCACAACCACCACATCAAGAACATGCACAGCATTCGCGAGAACAAGCTCGGCTTCTCAACAGGAGGAGGGCACATAAACGAGCGCTCCGAGTCGATACAAACGCAGCTTTTACGCTACAACTACTCGTCTGATCCAGTCTAAGTACGTTGTAATCAATTCTGGACGTGCTTTAGCTCTGAGGTTGCAATGAACTGAACTGCTCGTTGATCCATATTGTTTTGTTTCAAGGTGGTGGCGGCAAAGGCAAAGCTGAAGACGATCCTGTCGGAAGAGCTCACGAAGCTCATGAGATTGTTTGTCGCTGTCGAAAAGGATGGCGATGAAGGAGCCACTAATCACGAACTCCAAAAGAACGACAGAGACAACGTGGAGCTCAAGAGACCGCCGGGGTCGACGGACAAGAAGCAGTTGCCCTATGGGAACGGCTCTGGCGTGAATAACCCCGCATCAGTGTTCACTGGCGCGTTCCTCGGTGTGCTGCACCGGACAGAGGTAAGTTCGCTTAGGTACCATGTATCAATAGCTCTCTCTGTGAGCAAAGTCTCAAACGATTCCTTTGTACCCGCTTGGCACAGGTCCTGAAGAAGAAAATGCTGGCGGCGAGTGCTGAGAAGACCATGTTGGCGGAAACTGTGGCGAAGAAAGAGAAGCAACTTGCGCAGCTGTCAGAGGATATCGTGTTTTTCAAAGGCGCATTAGCAAAGGTACCATCCTACGCACGCATCCCTAGGTTCTTGTTTTGAAAAGTGAGATCGCTAACACGCTCAGTGTGCTGTTAACAGGGCAAAGGACTCTCGTCTATTGGGTGGGCTCAGCTGCAGTCGAATTGGCGGAAAGCAGTTGCGCTGGCAAAGCAAAACAGAGAGCCTCTAGGTGACTCAACAGTCAGTGCTTCTTCTTCATCAGAGAGAGCGGAACTTGAAAGTGATAAGTTTAATGATGATGCGGGAAAGATCAGCAAGCTCGAGACAGAAATTGGTGCACTTCAAGCGTCAATCCAAGCGTACCAGGACGACAAGAAGAAGCTGAGCAAAGAGGTATGAATTAATGTGCTAGCTCACTGCAATCAGGTACGTCGCCCCTCTGATCGGTCGACGTTGTTTTACTTTAGCTGACAGAAACAAAAGCCGAACTCGAGGGATCCAGAGGGCGATTGAGCCAAACGCTGGAGCAGATGAAGGCGTTAGCGCTCGTGCACTCGAAAGAGCTCGATGAATTGGTACGGGTTATGAATGTTGATGGAGCAAACAGCCGTATAACCATTTCGATCAACTGATACTTGTTCTGTCTACTGTAACGCAAGACGATGGGATTCCAGTTGCGGTCGTCAGAGAAGGCGCTTTCGTTAGCAACGGAGCGTTACAGGAAACTCGAGGAGACTGCAGCACAGGAGAAGCAGCAGCTGCGGCTCGACAAGCAGGAGCTCGAGAGTATGCTCCAAAGGAAAGACAAGGAGCTCCAGTTGCGAGCCCAGCAGGTCACGAAAGACCTGGCAAAGAAGACGACCTCTCAGCTGAAATTGGTCGGCGAGCAAGTCGAGAAGCTCCGAGCAGAGCTGAAGAGGTCGGAACTGAGAACTGCGAGTCTCCAAAGTCAGCTCGACACTTTTAAAGCCGACGCAGTTGCGCTCAACAGCACCATCGACAAACTGAAAACCGAGTCGACAACTTCAGCGCTCCACCTGCGTGAGAAAGAGCTCTGTCTGGTAAAGGCAAACAGCTCCATATCTGAGAAAGAAAGCGCTCTGCAGCAGACGCAAAGCCGCTTGGACGCGAGTCTCGAAGATGTGGGGTGGCATAAACAGCAACTGCTGCATCAGGAGAACCAACTGCAGCTGCTCGAGGCCAAGTTGAGTCGGTCGATCCCAGTGGACGACGACGAAGTGCAGAGAAGAAAGCAGGCAGACGAGAGCAATTGGAACCAGCGGCTTGCAGCACTAGAGCACGCGCTGGCATCTGAGAAACAGAACGCGTTGTCCTTGAAGGAGCAGCAGCGGACGTCAGTCGGCATCGAAAGAGAGCGAGCAGAGCACGCCGTGGCGCAGTTCAAAGCTGTTGCTGAAGAGCTCGAAGTGGCGAATCTCTGTCTGGCCGAGCGGAAGAGGCAGCGAGAGCAAGAGACAAATGCGTTTGAAACCGAGAAGCAAGCGCTGCAGCACCGAATCACTGCATTGGATGCTGAGGTGAGGAGTCTGCACCAACAACAACGTCAGGAGTCTAGAAAGCCCAAAGAGGACCAGGAGACTCAGAAACTACTGGAGATGGAGATCCAGCGCTTAAACGATCTGCTCAAAGCCGCGAAGCAGGAGGTGATCTCAGTTCGTACCGAAGCTCAGAACCAGATTGGACAGCTCGCGCAGCAACATGAGCTCGCTCAACGCGAGCGCGAAGCTTCATGGCAACTCAAGATGGAGCAGGAGATTGCCAAGTACAGATCAGCTGCGAATCTGGCCGAGACGGCCGAGCTTGAAGTGTGCAACGCGCTCGAGGCTCTGTGTGAAGAGCGCGATCTCTTGGCGCAGAAACTTCAGGCTTTGGAGCGAGCGACACCGCGAAATAGCAGCAACTTGGCGCTCTCGGAGACGCGCGTCGAACTGCAGAAGGCCAAGCAGAAGATCGTTGCGCTCGAAGAGAAACTCACTCGCAACGATGTCAGCAGAGCGAAGGACCTCGACGGAAAGCTCGTACTGCTCTCTGCGCGAGATCGCAAGTCGGTCGAGGAGCAAAAGTGAGTTTGGCTATGAAGCACGTGAGGTTGCTACCTGTGGTGACTAATTTGTTTGTGCCTATGACTGGGTGTGCGTGCTTCTGTGGCGGCTAATGCGTAAATTACTGAAGAAGCAGCGGAACGAACTCAGCGCCGAGAAGAAAGAGTTTCAAAGTGGAAAGCACGCATTTGAACAGGAGAAAGCTGCACAAGCGGCTGCGCTGACAAAGTTGCAGGACGAGAAGCGGCTGATCAAGCAGGTCATCCTGGTGCTCGTGCAGCGGCTCAAGATGCAGCTCGCGCTGTTGTCGATCGTCCCGTCGGAAGTCCGCGCAACTAAGAAAAAAGACGCAAAAAGCTCGAGCTACCGGGACCTCAATGGCTCGACGCTCAACGAATTCCTGCACAAGTTTCAGCAGCAGCACGTGGACAAGTGGCGCAGCATGCACTCAAAGTGGGAGCAACTGCAGCAGGACCTGGACGACGCCGACTGGCAGCTCGTGCACATGAAACATCGCCTGGAAGAGCTCAGTGCGGAAGACCAGCTCATGAACCCCAAGTATCCCACTGGCGGTAGTCTGAATACGACGAGTCCATTCTCCGACGCTGTAGCCGCCGGCAAAGACACGGTGCCGGTCGCAGAGCAGCTCAAGGCGAGCACTTCGAGTCGGAATCCCGCCACTGGTGGAGTACCAAGGCCACTGCCAGACACGACTGACAAGGTTTCACTGGTGAGTGCGCTTGCGAAAGGTAAGAAGGACATGTGGAATGTCACTTGCATGGTGGTCGTACAGTACAAGTGAGCGCCTGTATTTTTGGATCTATGTCGCCAGCATGCAGCTGGCAGATCTCCGCGGTACAGGCTTCACCGATAACTGCTGAACTATCTGTCTATCCTACCAGTCGACTATTGTTCTTGATGGAGATGTTCTTGGCTGCGTGGATGTCTCGATCGTGAGTGAAGTGACACGAACTGCAGTTGTAGCTTGCGCCGCACTCCAGCAGCAGCAGCAGGCTGAAGCGCGTCTGTGGCGTCTGTTACCACACTCTGCTTGTACGTTCGAGC
>JAADWN010000311.1:0-28704 GCA_023336175.1 Globisporangium lucens
ACAAAGTAGCCTTCAGCTTCTTATAACCCGTTCAACACGATGCATCTGTTCTTTTGCTCATACCTCTCATCGTTTTTTCGCAAGACCGAAAAATAGATCGGTTTGGAGAGGGTGCGGAGACTTTTTACAGCCACAGTACATAATCGGGATACTTTCTAGATTTTATTCTGAAAAAATCTGCATTCGTACTTTATCGGGATCTATGCCCTCCTAATGTTTTGTTGCGGGGCTCCTCCACTTGTTAGGGAAGGCAACGCCAACAAGCAGCAGCACCAAGAAGCGCGCGATGATGGCGACGATCGGCGCGCAGGCGCCGCCTCCCAGCGCGGCAGACGCTCTCCACACGCTCACGGTACGTTTCCATTCGCACACAACCACGCTTGCGCCTTCTGTACGCTCCACGCCTCCACTGCATGTCACTCTTAACGCCGCTGTTTTGCTCAAATGTGTTGCTCTTGTTGCTTGCTCTATCTCATGTCATATAAACAGATCGGTAACAACAACAGCAGCAGCAGCGATGTGCTTTTTGAGCACGAAGAGGAAGTGGCGCGCGATCCGTATTCGGTGCAGGCGTGGGTGAACTACCTGAAAGACGCCGACGCGCTTGCCCCGCAGAAGCGCTACGCGATCTACGAGCGCGGCATCCACGTGCTGCCGAGATCCTACAAGCTCTGGAAGCAGTATCTGGACGAGTACTACGAGACCCAAGTGCGCGGGAAGCGTGTGGATGCGCCAGAGTATGCGCACCTTGCCGCGCTGTATGAGGGCGCACTGGTGCAGTTGAACAAGATGCCGCGCATCTGGCTCGACTTCCTCGAATTGCTGCAGGAGATGAAGCGCGTGATGTTCACGCGCCAGGCGTTTGACCGCGCGTTACGAGCGCTGCCGATCACGCAGCACCACCGCATTTGGACGCCATACTTGGCGTTTGTAAAGGGACTCGGCCTCCCGCAGGTCGCCGTGCGCGTGTATCGACGCTATTTGATGCTCGAGCCTGGCAACCGCGAGGAGTACCTCGCGTACCTGTGCTCGATCCGCCAGTACGAAGAAGCGAGTCTGCAGCTCGTCATGCTCATCGACAACCAGAGCGTGTACCCGACGAAGCGCCCGACGCACAGCCTCTGGATGCAGCTCTGCGACATGATCACGCAGCACCCCGAGGAGATCTCGCCGAAGCTGAATGTCGAGGCCATCTTGCGCAGCGGCATCGCGCAGTTCACAGACGAAGTGGGGCGGCTCTGGTGCTCGCTCGCGACCTACTTTGTGCGCCTGGGCATGTTTGAGTCGGCGCGCGACATCTACGAAGAAGGCATCCGCACGGTCATGACTGTGCGCGACTTCAGTATGATCTTTGACGCCTACGTCAAGTTCATTGAAGCCATGCTGACCGCCGAGATGGAGCTCGCAGAGAACCCGGAAGATGACGAGGACAAGGAAGAAGAGGATGAGGTGGACCACCAAGCGCAGGTCGACCGGCTGCTCAAGATCTACGAGGACGTCGCGGACCGCCGTCCGATCCTGCTGAACTCGGTGCTCCTGCGTCAAAACCCACACAACGTTCGCGAGTGGGAGAAGCGTGTGGAGTTACAGAAAACCGATCTCCAGAAAGTCATCCGGACGTACGCGGAAGCTGTGAAGACCGTGGACCCTGTCAAGGCTGGCGGGCGGCTGCACACGCTCTGGGTCAAGTTCGCCAAGTTTTACGAAGAGCACAAGGACATCGCGAACGCACGCGTAATTTTCAAGAAAGCCGCGGATGTCGAGTACCGGAACGAGCAAGAGCTCGCGAACGTGTACTGCGAGTGGGCGGAGATGGAGCTGCGACAGGACAACTTTGAAGAACCTCTGGATGTGCTGCGTGGGGCATGCGCTGTGCCACAGTCCATGACGATCCGCTTGCGCAACAAGACGAGTCTCACTGCAAAAGACAAGGTGCACAAGAGCGTTAAGCTCTGGAGCCTGCGTCTGGACCTTGAAGAGAGTCTGGGGGACCTCGAGTCGACGCGCGCGGCGTACACGGAAGCGTTCGAGCTGAAGATCGTTACTCCGCAGATGGTGCTGAACTTTGCGTCGTACCTTGAAGAGAACAAGTACTTTGAAGAGTCGTTCCGCGTCTACGAGCGTGGGCTGTCGCTGTTCCCGACGTTCCCGTACGCGAACGAGATCTGGCAGGCGTACTTGGCGAAATTTGTGAAGCGATACGGCGGCACCAAGGTCGAGCGCGCGCGTGATTTGCACGAGCAAGCCATCAAGGCAGCGCCTGCAAAGTTCGCGAAGGCGCTCTTTGTGAAATACGCCGAGTTCGAGGAGAAGCATGGCATGCTGCGCAATGTGATGGCTATTTATGAGCGCGCGACGGACGCGGTGCCCGAGGAAGAGCAGCTGGAGATGTATGCGGTGTACGTGAAAAAGGCGCAGAAGTTCTTCGGTGTGTCGAAAATGCGCGATGTGTACCAGCGTGGGATCTCGAGTCTGCCGGACAAGTTTCTTGCGCCGCTGTGCTTGAAGTTTGCAGACATGGAGACCAAACTGGGCGAGATTGAGCGCGCGCGAGCGATCTATACACACGCGTCCCAGTTCTGCGACCCACGACAGCACGAGGCTTCATTCTGGAAGGTGTGGCACGATTTCGAAGTATCACACGGCTCGGAGCATTCGTTCTTAGAGATGCTGCGTATCAAGCGATCCGTGGTTGCGCAGTACTCGCAAGTGAACTACGTGTCGGCAGAGATCGCGCCAGTTGTCAGCGAGGCGTCGCCCTCTGGAATGGTGCCAGCGTCGTCTTCGGTTGCAAACAGTGACGCTATGGCAGCGTTGGAAGCCAACTTGGTGGACGCTACTCTGGAGGAGAGTGGATCGAAAAAGCGCAAGCTTGAAGCGGACGATGAGGACACTGCAGAGCGACCACTAAAACAGCCGATTGTACAGGTGCAGAACGACGAAGAGATCGATTTGGACGATGAAGAAGAGGAAAAGGACGACGACGAAGCAGGAGGTGATAAGGCCGACGGCGAAGAAATCGAAGAGCGGGCGGTTCCAGAAGCCGTGTTTGGGAGTTCGTTGGCGAAGTCAAGGAAGTAGGAGCCTGCTGTCAAGTATGGATGAACGAACGGTTCATGACTCAAGACATTGCAATATCTTGCGGTGTCACATGCTCGTACGTAGCAAGGTAAAGAAAAGCTCAACGTGGAGGATTCTCCCTACCATCAGCCGATAGGGGTTTATTTGCAGGCGTTGTTTCGTGTTCATGCGCCTTTGTGTGGTTGATTGGTTCAATTAGTGTATTTTTAACAGGGTGGGGGAGAACAAGATTGTCGGTGCTCACTTTTCTTGCCACACAGTCAGGCTCAGTTGTGTCCATGAACGCACGGGTGCTGTTGGGTGTCACCGCTTAGAGCTTTCGAGCATGGAGAGCGATCCGTACAAGTGTTTGCTGACGAGCGCGAGCCGAGAACACCTGAAGCGTCAGTCCGAGCTGAACGACCGATTCGTGGGCAATGTCTTCCTTCCTGCGATCAACCGACCAAGCAAGGGACCCGCTGCTGTCTCGCCGCTCAAGCATCTGAAAGTGATTGAGCAATGTATCATGGCGGAGAACAAGCGCGAAGAGCAACTCGCAAAGTGCCAGAATGATAAAGAGAAACGGTACTGGTCGCGAAAGTTCCACGCGCAGAGGAAGCACGAGCGCAAGTTGATCCAAGCGCTGATGCTCGGCACGACGGTCGATGCGGAGCTCGAGATCGCAGACGTCAGTGAGAAAGATGACACTTCAGCAGCAATGCTATCGCGCTCGCCTTTGCACGCAGGCGTAAATCGCATGACGACTGGGATTACCGCGAAAGTGCCGAGTGAAGACAAGGTATTTCATAAAGCCAAGATTACGGGCGGGGTGCCAAAGACAAAGCCGCACATCCGCAAGAAGTTCACTCTTCCAGACTGTCAGGGCTCGCCAAACAAAATCAAGCCGTACATTCCGCGACCCAAACTGGCTGACACATCTCTAGCTCAGACGAAATCGCTCACGCTAGACCATGAACAGCCAAGTTCCAAGACACTTGGAGGGTCTCCACCTCACCGAGGGAGTCGTTCTGCAACTCCGTTGCGCGTCTCGCAGTCCAAGCCAAAAGCTGCAGAGCCGCCTGCCAGCTTCTCTCCGCCCCTATCCAAGTTTCCGCTGAAGCAGAATCGCCTCAGACCAGCTAAGTTGAACAGTGAGCACTCACCAAAGAAGAAGCACATGAAATCCATCACCAAAGTCTCTGGATTGCCGCCAGCTAAAGTGCGATTCGACACAGATAAGCTAGACGACACCAAGCACATGCTCGCGTTTGGGCCAACGAGCTTTCTCGAGGCACAGCAGATCACGATGGCGGCTTTGGATGAGATCAAGCCCCAGGATCTGCTGGGCTCAGAGAAAAGTCTCGATGGTGTTAAGGACACGAGTGTTCAGTCCGCACGAGAGGATTCTGACGAAGAGCATGACAGAGGGGCGACGTCCATGCGAACCAAGACGGATCGTCCACACTCGTCCCCAGAAGCCCGATCAAAGTCAAACGACGTTATCGACAGGAGCATCTCTCATTCTTATTCCGCCGCTGACGTGAAGCCTGTTGAATCCCTCAAGCCCCTTGATGTCCAACATCTTTTACAATCAGATGCGGGCAATGAATCATTTGCAACTCGTTGTAAAACAGACTTGGAATCATCCAGTATCATCCAGAACGGAACTGAGCAGGAGTCCGTCGACGCTCATAAAGAAGCAGAGCAAGGCGCGGACGAGGAGCAATGGGAGATTTACGATGAAGAGCCTGAAGACGCGACCTCCACGTCTCTGCAGACGCCAGGCGACAGCGAAATAGCTCTGCATGAACAAGAGAATACAGTATCGGGAGATGCAGCGCTCGACAGTTTTCGAGGAGCTGCTGGTATTGAGCAAGATCTCCAGGTGGAAGAAGTGGACGCTGAAGGGCTGGACGTGTCCTCCCAGCAAAGCGACGACCACATGGAGCCAGCCACCACCAGTCATCAGGAGCCGATGATAATCACAATGAGTGCCGAGGAATTGGACGGTCAAGCGGAGATGGAGGTCGCAGAAGTGCTGTTTGATCTTGTGGACCAGCTTGCAGGCAATTGTCCCGAAAACATGGACCCAATCGCACCTCAATCGCCTGATGATGATGGCAGATCCGTAAGCAACTCGCTATCTGCGAGCATTCACATCCAGTCGGCATTCCGCGGCCACCAAGCGCGTCGAGCGTTCCGCATGACATTGTACCAGGAAGCACTCAAGTGCGGCGTGCTCGGCGCCATGCCGGGCAGCTTCCAGGGCAAGTCCGGCTGGTACCAAGACCCGAAGAGCCTCATGGCGTACTACTTCACAATCCTCCCGAACACGGGCGAGTGGAAGCAGAAGGTCGTGATTCGCTGCAGCCGCCTGATCCTCACGGACTACCAGATGCACGAAGAGATTCTGAGCAAAGTGTTCATTTCGCCCTGATGATTGACATGAAATGAATGGCCAGCGGCGTTAGTCATGCCAGCCATTAGGCAGGACACGTGGCGAGCGCGGACATGTTGACGAGAGGAATGCTCACGTTGGTGATTGTGACACTGCTGAGCCACTTGGCGCGGGAGTGTCACCTGCACGTTTCGATCGATCAGAAGATGCGCATGCAGGCAGACAAGTGGATACTGTATGACAATGAAAATGTGGAGTGACAGCATTGACGACTTCAAGTTACGTAGCTGCTCATATTTGACCTATCCAAAATCATGCGTGGCCTATCAGAAAGCATAAAGTGCGCAACACATGTCACACACGGGAGGTTAGAATGTGATCTTGAGTTCAGTATGCACACGCTCCTTAACACCCGCTTACGTTCGTTTCTCTTTTTTCGTTCCTCGTTGAAGAAACAGAAACTGAAGCGACCATCATTCGCGAAATGACTGGTGCCACCGTTCGAATCTCCAGCTTTCACAAAATGTTCCATCGCTGTTTCGAGGGACTCGCTCATCAATCAAACCCGAGCAAACTTCTGTTTGGTTTGTCTGGAACACTGGGACAGAAAGGCACCCATTATGCCACCAGCTGGCGTGGTCCACCTCATTTTAGGGGTGAAAGAATGAGGGGGAAGGCTTTGCCAGGACAGAAAGCGAACATATTTTTATCAGAGGCATAGGCGGAAAAAGAAACGAAAGCTCAGGCGAGGCGAGTGAGTGAGTGAGCGACGGGCGCGGCCAGGAGAGAGAGATCTACAGACGATAAGGAGACTCAGAGAGAGAGAGAGAGAGAGACTCAGATACAGTGAGTCACCCAGCGGCACGCGCGAGGTTCGCTCCTGACGGCCGCTCATCGATTCGCAGCACTACTGACGAGACGGCGGAAGAACTGTGGAGAAGCACGCTCGCACGCACGCAAGCAGCAGCATTGTCAGCAGCGGCGGCGCAGGACTGGAAATCAGGTCAGTTGTGCTCCGACGCTTTGAGAAAGACAGAAGCCTCTGCACGCACATCCTATTGCTGTGATTAGATTCGAAAGAAACAGGCAGGAGCTAAAGCGATTGCGTGTTGCTGCTGTTGTTCTTTTATAGAAAGGGAGATTGAGAGCGTACGAGAAACGGAAGCTACAGCATGGCGAGCGAGGCGCTGTCATCGTTCGGAAGCAGCATCGGAAATGTCGGCGTACTGGATGCACACGTGAAAGTGGCAGTCGCGGTGCAGCGTAGCACCGCAGCACCACCATCAGCACCATCGACAACAACGCAAGCTCTGTACGAGCGCTCGAATAGCGGCGTGCTGGTGCCAAAGTTCGACTATGATGATGACGTCGATGCGGAAGAAGGCAATGAGAGCGGCGAGCTGGTAGAAAGTGGCGGTGATGAAGAAGAGCTGCGGATATACAACGGCTTTGCGCGGTCGTTCTCGATGGGAGAGCTCGATGGCGAAGTGATTTCGCCCACGTCATCGAGCAGCAATGGGTCGAATGGCGAGCTGTTCCCTCATGCGAAGAACGGCAAACGTGCTGCTTTCACGAAGAAACGATCGTCAAGTGACTCGGGGCGAATCCAGAGCGCACTAGAGAGCAACGGTGAAATGATCGAGCTGCCACGAGCGGCCGGGAGCTTTGCTGTTGTACATGGTGACGATCTAGATGAGGAAGAAGAAGGCGAAGAGAACCGATTCAAGCTCGCGATTGCTTTGGATTTCGAGACGGACACGACGCCATCCGTGGGCGGCACCCCGCAGACAGGTCCACAGAGCGTGACGCGCAAGACGTCGAGCAGCTTTTCAGATTTAGGCGACTACGACGATTTCTCGCTGTCAGATGCGATCGTAGCAAGTGGCGGAGGTGGAGGCGGCAACGGCACGCCGAATGGGACGCCAAACGGCATCAACAGCACGTTCTACCCGATCTACGAAGAAGACGCGTATCGCATCATCCACTCATCCATGGGGTCCGCAGGTGGGTACCACAGTCACGACATGCATAACCATCCAAGCGACCGAAGTGGAGGAATGCATCAGTACTACAGTCCACCGAAAAGCGGACGAAGCGGCGGTCGAACGACGCCAACCATTCGATTCGGAGTTCCAGCGGACGAGTCGCAGCCGCTGGTTGGATCGATTTACCCAGTGGCGGGCGAGATTCTGCACATAAAGGCAGACAGTGCATCGTACATCATCTTTTACAAGACCAAAGAGGGCGAGGAGTTGGACGGCAAGAGCAGCACCGAGGCGCTGTATTCATCGTCGTCGTCTGAAGAATCCAGCGATGTGATCAACGAGTTTGGTGAGGATGGCGCGATTATAACAACGACGAGACCTCCGCGATCGTATGCGTCCCTGGGAGCTGCTGGTCACAAAGTGCAAACAGCAAACTGTTTCACGCGCGACTACACACACCCGACGCGCTCCATTGGCCGCGGGCTGTTTCGAGCATCGACGAGTGTTGGCAGTGCGTTCCTGAAAGGTGCAGCAGGGCTTGTGAATCAAACGTATCAGGGTGGCGCTAGCGGCGGTGTGTTCGGATTCGCGAAAGGTCTCGGAATGGGCATGCTCGGGCTTGGGACGCACACAGTGAAAGGCGCTTTTCGTGGCGTTGGTCAAGTGACGAACCTTGTCGGAGAGATGATGCTGGGCACTGCGCCGCACTTCAGTATCGACGGCACGCTGGTTCTCACGAACTACCGCATCATTTGGATTTCGCAGAGCACGAAAGACGCCATGGAGATCCCGATTTCGTCGATTTTGACGCTGGAGAGCTCCACGACAGCACCCCACGTGGCAAACATCGAGTGCAAGAATTTGCTGAAAGCAAGCATCGCGTTCCAGGATGAGACGACATGCTACCAGTTCTTGAGCAGCATTTGGGAGTTCTACTCGGCGTCGCACTACGTGTTTGCGCACATTCATCATGATGCGCTGCTTCGGAAAGAGGGGAAGACAGCTGCTGATGCGCATGTGGAGACTCCAGCACACAGATTCTACGACCCAGAAGAAGATTATCGCCGGCTAAAGTTGCTGGACGAAGAAAGCTGGATGCGCTTGTACGACAACTCTGACTACGCGCTGTTCCCATCGTATCCGGAAGCGTTTGTGATTCCGTCGATCTTGGACGAGTACGATCTACGAGAGCTGAGCGCGTATCGAAGCGCGAGCCGAGTCCCCGCGGTGGTGTGGCGGCACCCGCACACTGGCGCTCTTGTGTGTCGCTGCGCACAGCCGTGTGCTGGTTTGAGTGGATACATCGTTGAAGCGGACCAGAAGCTGGTGGCAGCGCTACAAAAGGCGACGAGCGCATACGATGATTCGATTTTCCATTTCTTCGATGCACGAAGCCAAATCGCGGCCACCGCCAACTCGGCGCAGGGCAAAGGCACGGAAGACCCTCGCAACTACCCAAACTCGGAGTTGCATTTCTGTGATATCGCGAACATCCACGCGGTCCGGTCGTCGTACAACTCGCTGTCGTCCGTGTGCCAACCCGGTCAGGAGAAATACGGCAGCGAGTGGGCGTTCCAGTTGCGTAACACGTTTTGGTTCATGCACATCTCTCGCATCCTCGCAAGCTCTCAAGACATCTGTCGGTGCCTCTGCCAAGGCGAGTCCGTTATGGTGCACTGCAGTGACGGTTGGGATCGAACGCCGCAGCTGACAACACTCGTGCAGCTGCTCTTGGATCCGTACTACCGAACGTTGAACGGGTTCTTGCAGCTGATTGAGAAAGAGTGGTGCACATTCGGGCACATGTTCCGCCATCGGTATGCGCAAGGTGAAGGACCAGGACAGCAGGAGCTTGAAGAGCAGTCGCCGGTTTTTGTGCAGTGGATCGACACGGTATGGCAGATTTGGCGACAGCAACCGTGGGCATTCGAGTTCAACGAAGCTGTGTTGTCAACGCTGTACGAGAATGTGTTTTCAGGGCTGTATGGGAACTTCCTGTATAACTGCGAGCGCGAGCGCAAGTTCAAAGAAGGGGAGTCCCCGACGGCGTCGCTGTGGTATGTATTACTGGAGGCAAAGGAAGAGTTCCTGAATGTGGAATACGACAGCGCGAAGAATTTCAACAGCATCGGGCTCGTTCTGCCGTTCTCAGCTGAAGAAGACGACTTGGTAATGTGGGAGAATCATCTCATGTATGCGGATCCGGTGTGCCGAAAATACGAATGAACGCGGTAACGAGTTCTTCAAGCGCGTCACTTGGTAAATTCATGCCGGCATGACCATCTCCTTGACACAAGATCTGCTACAGTAAGCAGACATCACGACAGCATCATTTCAACGAAATCGAGAACCGACACGTCGAATTTGTCCGCGAGACTGTGCTTCTTTCTGAGAGGAGTCAAAACAAAGCCTTGGTGAGAACGACAACGATTCTCGGCGAGATGACCATCGTGAACAGAAGGATGCACTCACATGAATGCGTCGACAGCTTGCCGGTTCTGGTCAACAGAAACTTGAGGGCTCTGGTGAACTCTAGTGTGAGCTGTTGAAGGCGAACGCGCAATGTTTCGGGGATTTGTCGCCTGTTGTTTTTCTAAATCTTCATTAGGAAAATAAATATTTAGGGTAGGAAAGCTAGGTTGATGTTGTAGAAGTAATGCGATTTAAGTAAAGAAACGAAGTTGCGTAATGAACTCACATTCTTTGGCGGGCTCGTTTTTCCTTTTGTGCGATAATGGATTTGAAGTCTGTTGTGGATTCGGTTGAGGACAACCAGGTTGCTTTGTCGTAGACGTCGTGCGTACTGGAGTTACGACACTCCCGTGGCTTGGCTTCGAAACGAGTGGAGTGGTGCTCAGAAGTTGGAAATGGGGTCGGTCGAACTCTGGATCGTCATCATCAGGGACAACGTCTGAGACCGCAAACTTCGAGCCTTCATCAAAATCTGTGTGTGGAACAAAACAAAATCAGCATCTCTATCTCGGTCGTATCGTGCTGGTAGCTGTGACAACCTCACCATTTTGATGATCGAGCTCCCAGTTCGCAACATCCGCCGCTGCTGCAATATCGTCCGACAATGTGCGCTGGTCCTTTCCAAAAGCATCTCTACTGGCTTGCTCTTTTTCCCATTGCACGATTTCCATTACAGCAGCAAGTTCGTTCGATATCGCGAGTTGCTGCTTCTGCTCTTCTTCCCACCTTGCGATATCTGCGGCAGCTGCTAGCTCTTCCGATATGGGAAACCGTTCGTTCGCAACAGTGCTAGTCTTTGAGTGTTGTGATGCCCATTTCGATATCGACGCGGCTGCAGTATACTCGTCAGGAGAGATTTCGTGCACAAGCACGGGATCTTCGGACGCAAGCTGATCTTTCTCCCAGTTGACAATATCCGCAGCTGCATCAAGCTCATCAAGGAAAAGCGAGGGCTGATTTTTCAGCAGTGCCACTTCACTCTGTTTGATAGACTCGTGCTGTGGGGTGCATGAAGATCGATTTTGCTGGTCAGTTTGGACGAAGTAGTTGTTGGGAATCATTGCCACTTGGTGTGAGTTGTTCTTCCTGTTCGTCGGCTGTTGCTGTGCATCATAACTGATGTTCTTTGTTCCTTTGCATAACATCATAAGCTCGTTCAGACATCAGAACCAATCCAAGTGAATTGATCGCTAATTCGTAAGCCAAACCTGTTTCTTGTGCTTGGACTTGCTGTCGCTGCTTTACGAAACCGTTCGGGGTAGCTTGAGGATATCTCCCGTCCACATCGCGTTGACCAATCGAGCAAACTGGCTTGGTTACCGGCTTCTCTGGTGCTGCTAACTTCGTCAACTTCCGATTTCTGCGTTCTAGAGCCTCGCGCCGCCTTTTTTCAATCTGCTGTTTCTGTGCCTCTGTTAACGTGTCGGGCGATACTTCGATCACGATTGGAGCGACCGCGTCTGGCGTTTTCATCCTCAGTTGCTTCTTGTCTATATTCTTCACTGGCGACGGTGATGTGTACCCATTTTTAGCGAGAATCTCCTGCGCTAGTGACTGCGGCGTATGCTTTGCTTTGTTCTTTTCCGCGACTACCGTATCATCAAAACAGTTAAGCCACGCAAAGTTGATCACGCGTTTACATATCCCGTAGTCGTGCAAAAGAGCTACGGAACACATACATGCTTTCGCCTTCGCGACCATCTTCTCTCCATACAGTTTCTTGATCTACACGCCAAATAAAAACCATGCACAGCGATCGAACGAAACAAGTCATTTCAATTCAGCCACCAAAAGTTACTCTCACAAGCGCAAGCGCACCTCCTGCCACCGTCTGGCCTTCGCGAGATCGCGCACGTGCTTCTTCTTGGCGGCAAGCTCCGTCGGCACGCCATCAACGGCATTCGCGCCGCCCGCTGCCGCTTTGTTCTTCCTGGTCGCCTGTTTCTTTCCCACCATGCTTCGTCTTCTACTCACTCACGAGCGAACGAGCGAGTGTTTGGCAAAATGCGAGCTCCAAAAACTCTTCAACCCCGCACTTTTGAGTAAAAAAGGCAATGTTGAAGTTGCCAGAAAGGGTAACTTCGTAACTTAGAAGTTACATTCACTCTCTAAAATGACTGCACTGTACCAATGGACCAATGGCCTTCTCAATGGAAAAGCTCAAAACAAATAACAATAGGACGAGTTGCTCTAAAGCGCAGGTGTGTGTGCATGTATTCGTTCAGTATTATTGAGCAACGGTGGATTCCGCGTTCTGGCCCGGGAAGTCGTTCCAGAAACCCCAGCAGTTGCCCGCGCAGGTCGCGAGTCCGCACGTGCGACAGTGGATCGGACGCGGACGGAGAGCGCACAGCGCTTGTGCCTCTTCCGGGTTCGCGTCAATCGCCTTGATGCGCGTGTCGATCTTGTTGATCTGGTTGCGGATCGAGCGGCGCTTGTTCTTCCAGCCCTTCTCGACCGCGAACTGCTTGTAGATTGCCTCCAGCGCCACCTGGTGCTCAAGGAGCTCTTCGCGCGGCAGGTACTGCAAGAACGTCACGTAGCAGTGCTTGAGGTACTGGTGGTCCGTGCAATGCACTTCTCCGTGACGTTCGCTGAAGCACGAGTCGCACACGAGCACGAGGTCGCGGCACACAGAGCACACTTTGCGGCCGCTGAACTCGTCGTAGGGCGACTTGCACTCGATGCACTTGCCGACCACTTCGCTGTTCTGAGCTCCCATCAAGACTCTACACAATTCGTAACAGACACACAACCGACGTTACTACAAGCCCGCATCGCATACACAGAGAGACAAAACACTACTGACCTCTTGTCAAAGACAAAGTTCTTGCCCTTGAAGAAGCCGCCGTCCTCGTACGCCTCGAGGTACTTGTGGATGCCGCCTTTCAAGTGGTGCACATCCTCCAAACCCTTGCTGCGCAGGAAGTTGGACGCCTTCTCGCAGCGGATGCCGCCCGTGCAGTACATGAGCACTTTCTTATTCTTCATCTCGTCCAGGCGGTTCTGCAGGAACGCGTAATACTCGGAAAAGTTCTTCACTTCCGGGTCGATCGCGTTCTCAAAGTGGCCGACGAGGAACTCCTTGTGCGCGCGCACATCGAGCACGACCGTGTTTTCCTTGTCCTTCATCGCGTTCTGCATGGCTTCGTGGAACTGCTGCGGCGTGAGGTAGCCGCGCTCCTCGTCCGACGCGTTCATGTTTGGGCGGTCCACGACGCCGCCGGTCGACACGATCTCGCGCACGTACTTGATGATGAGCTCGATGAACGGCGCCACCGGTGACGCGTAGAAGCTGTGCTTGAAGTCCTCGGTCTTCATCGCGAACACCTCGTGGTTGCACAGGAACGCGATGTACTCGTCGATGTGCTGCTTGCTCGGGCTCGAGAGCGTGGCGTTGATGCCTTCCTCGCTGATAAGGATGCGGCCGACGAGCCCCAGGCGCCGGCAGAGCGCGTCCTGCTCGGTCTTGGACGCCTCGGGGTCCGCCACCTCCACGTACTTGTAGAAGAGGATCACGTGGTGGCCGCCAGCAGGCGCCGTCGTCTGCGCAGCAACAGTCTCACCCGTCATGGCGTTTATCTATCACTCAGTCGGTCTATCAATGCGAATTGTGCGAATGGAATAATGCTGATGGGCATCAAGACAGACTCTTGCTTGGATGGCTGCGGCTTTTGCCGCATAAATACGAATCGAAGCGACTTGTAAAATCTAATATCCTAAAACCTGCAACATTTAATACCGACACTTTGCTTTTTTGCCGGCATTATTTTGAAGTCGAAAATGGACGCGGATGAACGTGAAGATGGCGGCAGTCGCTCCAAGGATGGAGATACTGCTGCTGTAGGAGCGCAGACTGGCGGCGCGTCCGCTGTCGCTACTTCTGCGAGCGTGTCACCAGCTGCGACCAGTGCGGCGGTCGCGAAGAAGCGTCTGTTGCCCATGGAGCTGCGCGTGAGTGTGCTTGTGGCTTGCTAATGATGGTTTCTTGTCGATGATGCTGACGCTTGCTTGCTTTGATATCCTGTTTTTTCTGTGTATGTGTGCGTGTGCGTTTACAGAGACGACGACGTGCCGCGAAATTGCTGGTGTCGAGCAAAGCGAATGACACCGCTGGTGCCCAGGATCAGCCCGTCTCCACAGAACAAACGTGCGTTATATTGCTCTGATGGCTTGTTGGCTCTTGGATTTATTTGGCTGACTGTCTACGCTATGCTACTGTTTAGCCCTGTGCATCAAGTGAAAGAAGCAACACGTGGACTAGAGGCTACACACAAAAGGAGTGCTGATGAGATCGATGCCAGCGCCTTAATAGAACTACCACCAGCAGTCGACAAAAACGATGACGATGAAGATGGAGATGTACACATCACGAGCGCCACATCGCTGTCCAGAAGCATCTCGACTTCATCTTCCATACTTCCGACGCCGGGCTCTACGACATCTCGCCTGAGCTCGTTCTACAACTGGTCGGCCGTAGACAGGAAGCGCCAGCGGCTGCAGACGCGGATGCAAACTGACGTGCCGTCGAAATTCCACGCCGAGCGAATCCCAATCGATCTCACTCCGAAGGCGAAAGCGACGATTCTCACATCATTCCCACTGCCATTTCTACGACCAAGGTACGTCGATGAATACTATCTCCATGAGATTATTTCTTAACTGACAGATGGCTGGCTGATTGCCTTTTGTTGCAGCTCTATCATCAGAAGAAAATCCATGAAGAGCTTCGTGGGAGCAGCGTCAAAGTCTGAAATGGTTGGTGTACTGCTGTTAAACTCTCCGATAGCCATGGTAACGAGCAGACTCACTAGCTAACAAACCAACGCTTTTCCTATAGGCTCCAAATGAGATTCGATGGCACCAGGCGCTGCATTACTTCGCGCACCCAGCGACGCCGCTACCAGCATCGATCACGCTCAACCGCATGGCAGTTGCAACGAAAAGTGACCCTAAAGCGGGAGGGAAAAGTGAACTGCTCAGGGATGAGCTCGAGTTTTACGCTGCGCGATTGCGCCAGTGGCAGGACGCGTTCCACGATGTCTACTTTGGTTTCCGTGGACTGCGAGGCGGGAAGAGTAGGACTTTCTACGTGAAGTCGAACGATTTTACGGTCTGTTTCCACCAGGAAGCGTCGAGTTCTGCGTTGAACTCAAATGGTGACGAAGAAGAAGAGCGCGGGCTATGCCTTCTCGAGGTGTGTCTGAAGCTCAGAGAACCAGCAACGACACTGTCGTCTCGACCAGAGGAGCCCGCGAATGACAATGAGCACAAGCGAAAGAAGCAAAAGCCGATACTATGTGCAGTGATGTCCCAGTCGACAGCTCGGATCCGTAAAGCGCTCCACAAGCTCAATATCGAGTACGCGACTCCATATAATAGCGCCAGCTCGACGCAGCGAGACATTGGGCAATTCCATCTGCTTGAAGAGGAGCTCGTGGCGATGAAGTCTCAAGCAACGAGCTCTCGCGCCCAACCATCGCAGCAGAACGTACACGGCGCGGATTCGCTCTTGTACTTCTCTGGGCACCAAGCAGTGCATGGTCTCTACGAATTTCTGATCAACCGAAAGCGTACGTTTTATTGTGGCTTCATGAGTGTTTTGGGCATATCGCCAAGGTGGCGTGAGTGATACTGACGCGTTGGTATATGCTTGTGTGGGTATTGTAGCGTTAACCAAGGAAGACGTTCCAGAGATCTACGCGCTGCACCCTTTTGCGAATGCTGCGATCAAGTCGCTTGACGTGAAATACATGGGCCACGTCGCTGCTGGACTGACGCTGAACGAGGAGTCTGCAGGCACAATGTTCAGGTTCGAACAGCTATCTGCTGTACACATCGGTCCAATTTCTTGTTGGGATCCTGTCACGAAAACCATTTTGTGAATTTCTGTGTGTATTGCAGAACGGAAGTATCGGGTTTCTGTTTCTCGTCAGCACTGCATGAAATTCTAGAGATACTGAAGGACGAGTTCTTGAGAGACCATAGACAGCGACAGGAGCCGACACCACACTCACGTGTGCCTCTCCTGCGCCATCTTAGTAGTCAGCATCAGCAGCAGCAGCGAGAGGACGAGGTCTCGTCAGCAAAAACTGGGTCGGCGATCGCTATTCGCACGTACATGGAGCAAATTCCGTTGACCGAGCGCTTCAACTCGCTGTATCTTTCCGAAGAAACTATTCGAAAGAAAACGGTGTCCGGCACGACGTTCGAGGAGCGAGAGAGCTGGAAGCAGGCGCTCGAGCTCTCCAAGCGCAGGATTAAGAGTGTCGTCGTGCGGAACAACAATGAAGCAGACGAAGAAACCATGCTGTTCGAGGTCGAGACCACAGCGCGAACGGCTTAACGTGCAAATGGTGTGTAAGTTGGCTACGACAATAAATGGGTTACTTGGAACTTGGCTAATACAGTGATCCTGTAACCCTAAATCTTCCTAACTCTACCTGCTTCGCTGTCTTAGTGTTCTAGAGTATCGTAGTGCTGATGGTGCTTGGCGACATGGGTGAGCAGCTCGTGTTGTTGTTCTTGCAAAGAAGAAGAAGAAAAAAGATGATGAGTCAGTCAAATCAGTGCCCCGACACTGAAGATGCAACACCAGCCAACGCAACTACAGTGCAGAACGTACCATCAAGCGCGAGTGCTTCGTATCGTACACGTCCTCAAAGAGCGACTCAAGTGCTGGTGGGTCTTTCATCTTGGACCTCTGCATCGCGCTTAAGACGTTTGCTCGCTCCGTCTCACGCAGCAACTCGTCCTGCTGCTCGCTCCACCAGCCGCGTCGGATCAGGTATTTCCTCGTACGATCCACAGGGTCCCGCTTCTCCCTCCATTCGTTTGCGACTGCGAGCAAGCGGTACTTGATGACGTCGTCTGATCCTGAGTGGCTCCCCTGGCGGTATGTCATGGCCTCAATAAGCGCGGGGCGGCTCTCGCGCACGATGAACTCGCGGGCTTTACGATTCGCTTCATGGACAGCAAGGAAGTCGTTGCCATCGACGCGGATCACGGAATCCCGCACCCATGGCCACGCGCGGCGATGCCGTCACCACGGTACTGGTCCTCAGTGGGGGTACTGATCGGCACGCCGTTGTTGCGGCAAAAAAAGAGCACGGGGCAGTCTCGCGTCGCCGCCAAGTTGAGTCCGCCGTGGAAATCGCCCTCGCTCGCCGCGCCTTCGCCGAAGTAGCAGACTGCAATGCGGTCTTCGTTTCGCAGCTTGAAGCCATAGGCGGCGCCGACAGCCTAGAGGAAGAGGAAGACCGACAAATGGATTGAGAACTCGGATTATTGTGGAATGACAATGAAGGAGAGTGGGTCCCAATGGTTGTGTACCTGAGGGATCTGCGTGCCCAGCGGCGTCGACACGGTGAGATAGTTGAGCGCCTTGGAGCCGTAGCCCACTGGCATCTGTCGCCCCTTGCCGTGGCCCTCCGCGTTGCCAAAACACTTTGATTCTGAAGGAACAAATACAAGGCCACGGAGTTTGTCTCGACAAAATGTTGATGATTTGCAGATACACCAGAGAGCTACTGAGAAAACGAATGCAAACACACCTGGTCGAAGAAGCTCTCGACCGTGAAGCCGCGCCACATGAGCACCCCAGGCTCTCGGTACTGCACAAATACCAAGTCGTCTATTTCAACGTTTACCAACCAAGATAGGCATCTAGTGTCAGTAACCGATGCAATGGAAACCAAAGAAACTTGACAGTCTCAACTCACCAAATTGAGTGGCAGACGCGCTTCCAAACTGCAGCGCCTGCTCTCCATGAGACGTAATGAAAAGCTGATTCGACCCTGCGAAGGATAGAAATCATGGTTGTCAGTGTCAGTTGGCTCTGGCAACACTTCATCATGAAGCGAAGTCACTCAGCTCACCTGGCGAGCAGCATCGAAGAACATCGTGCCCATCGCCTATTCACCACCGAAGAAGCAGAGGAGGGAGAAGGCCAGGTAAAAAGACTCAATCGCCCAGCAAGTGTCTTCATACTAAACCCATATTTCATACCTGCAGGCGGACCATGTTGATGTACATGTGTGTGCAGATCTCCTGGCCAAGTTCCGGGTCTTGTGCACCATCGACTAGCAAACCGTCGTCGTCCAAGACTGCACATTGAATAACAATTCAACAAAATTTCGTGAGTACAAACTATGCCACAAATTGAGTGGAAATTTGTAAACGGGTTCATGAAACTCACTTCGGAAGCACGGGATCGAGGCTGCTTTGAGCGGGTCTTAGAGCTTCAAAGTCGACACGAACGGCATGTTCGTCTCAGGAAAGTAGCCTGTTTCAGTGGAAGAACGAACGAGGTTAGCACAATTAGGTGAGCAGGCATTCGTTCCCATGAACTCAGAGTGACCGGCCGTACCGAGTGTGGAGAGTGCGCTGCGATGAGCGATTCGTGCGGCGGCACTCGCGCTTGCTCTACGACTCAAACGGGCCAGCAGCGTCTTATTCAGCTTTGGATGGTGGTGGGGTGTAGGATTTATGTGTGTGTGGGGGGGGGAGGGGGGGTCAAAGCAAAGTAGATTGAATTGCCCTCCTGGTCGGCAAGTTTCGAAATGAAAAGCAGAATGGAGATCCAGGATGAGAGAACTGAGCTCTTGGGGCGCGCATGTAAGAACAGTTGTGTTGTAAGGCTAGAGCAACAGACATTGGCGAATACAGAAGGTTGGTGCGAAATGGACCCACCAGTAAGGCTGCTTTCAACGGATGCACACAAATGCTGGAACCACTAGAACACATTTTCAAAGTAGATTTTATCAAATGGGTGGATATCTGCAGAAAAGGCAGAGCTATAACACCAGCTCATAGCTATTGTTTGAAGAGATCCACGCCACAACAGCGCTCACGTCGACAACTTTTGCCTGCGATGAGCGAGCCCCTAGGTTCACAGATCTCACATGTCAGTGAGTACACTGGAGACACAATATTTCTGGGTGCGGTTGATTTCAATGACCGCGTTCCTGATTGTCCAAGAATCTGCTTGCCACGAAATAAACCCGCCGCCAGTCGAAGGTCATGATCCTCAAATTTCGAGTGTGCATCAGCTGGACATTGGGGATCTGCTGGAGTTGATCATTACGTGGCTGATGTTGTTGGTGGACCAAAGATAATCAAATCGTTTCACGAAGCCTACCGCTCCCACGAAAAAATACTCACACCCTCAAATGTTGTCTCCGATTATCCATACCAGAGATCTCTCGATACCAGTCAATCACTGCTATCCTGTGCTTCGAAATCGAAACGAGTTCACAACATTGGATTTTGTCAGCTTTTCCACCAGGGAATTGCAGTGCAAAATAGCGAACCAGACCTCTGAGTTCGCGGTTCCGCTCTCTACCGTCAATAACGATCGACGCTGCTCGCCATTCGTCCACCGATTGATCGCTGCGTATCTGCTGCTGCGGTATTCGCTTGATTTGAAGTCACGCGAAGCGAATACTCGACTCAATCGTCCTCAAGCAAGTGCTTGTCGGATATAAGAGCAACTGCCAAACAAATGCAACTATTTGTCATATATAAGAGCAATTTTCATGCTCTAGGCGTAATGAAAGCCAGCGAACGCATTAGGATCAAGGAAGGAAAGTCCAAGAGCAACAACAGACGAGCAAGCACCAGATCAACCAACAGGCCACATCTGAGTGGTCCCAAGCATGGGGATCTGCGAATCACAGGCGACAAGAGGTAAGGCTTTCGGATTTGGTTCACTCCATCGAAACAAACAAAATTACAACCTCCCACACTGTTCGTCAGCGGTTGTTCACAGGCAAACATTTGATTCCTGGGATTCGAAATGGAAACTCGCGTGTTTATAAATTGTACCACCGTGACTGTCGATCTGCGGAATTAAGCCTACTGTCGAGGGACCATTCTGGCATTGTCTTCCCGTCCAAAAATCGCGACTGGCGCGCGCCATTCAGCCCAGATTTACTGCAGTTTGTCCAGTGCTTTTGCCTTGCGGCTTTCAAATGATGGAGCGTTTCTTCTAACGTTAGGGCTTTCCGCTGATTGAAAAACCTCCATGAGGTCAAGAAGAGCCCTCCCACAGAGACAAAGTACTGGAGGTCGGTCCTTCAAGAGGAACAGTAACATAGTTTTTGGGATTGAAAATGGAGACCAAACAATCTTCATTTCGATAGTACGTAATGAAATGGGAAAATTAATCCAACTTTGATGGTCAACGCAGCGCTTGCATGCACAAAATGCATCCACTATGCTTATGCAATGCACTCTCTCTCTGCCTGTGTTTGGTAAGATGCCATTATAGTTTCCACGCGAAGCGAGGTCAACGTGTGGCTGCGATAGGATGGATACATTGAAAGAAATATCATCAGTTCACTTGTTGGATTTCAACGTTGGCTTCAATTCTAAATCACCACCATCGGCTCAAATGAATGTTCTTTTGCAATACGTGGCTCTAAATTTGCAGTAGTGAGTCTGTGTTTCGGGGTCCATCTGTCCACCTACCTCTACGCTCGGAGACTCGAAGAGTTGAAGCACAGTATGGAGCTCCTCGGCTTTCGAAATGGGTCCTCAGAGTCCGAGGGATTCAATGTATACCCCGTTGGACTGTGGATGCGGTTTGATATTTCTACGCCAACGCACTCTCGTCGCTGCGGTTGAGCTGTTCCCAGACGTGCATTTCGAAATCTTCAGTCTTCCAATCAAGCCACTGGAGGGCAGGCATATCAGCAGCTCAGCCTACCATGAGATCCTTCGCCGCCCGCCGTGTACCTCGTGCACTTACGACCATCTCCTCTGGGCTTCGCCGTCGAGGGTTGCGCACGTCGAGCGTGCAGCTGGCCCCCGCGGCACTCGCCCTCGACGACGAGCTCAGCGACAACTTCCACCATCATCACGACGATCAGCACCACCACCACAAGACCCCGGTGATCTACGAGACCAGGCAGATGAGCATGGTCACTGCGATCAACGACGCGCTCCGGGCCGCAATGACCACCGACCCGAGCGCGATCCTTCTTGGCGAGGACGTGGCGTTCGGCGGCGTCTTCCGCTGCTCCACGGATCTCCAGCAAGAGTTTGGCGACCACCGCGTATTCAACACACCGATCTGCGAGCAGAGTTCGCCGGCTTTGCAATCGGATACGCCGCCACGGGAGGCACCGCCGTGGCCGAGATCGAGTTCGCCGACTACATCTTCCCGGCGTTCGACCAGATCGTGAACGAGGCCGCCAAGTTCCGCTACCGTTCGGGCGGGGGTTTGACTGCGGTAAGCTGACGTTCCGAGCCCCTTACGGCGGCGGCCACTACCACTCGCAGTCGCCCGAGGCGTATTTCACGCACACGCCCGGTCTGAAGGTCGTGATCCCGCACGATCCCGCAAAGGCCAAGGGGCTGCTATTGGCGGCGATCCGCGACCCGAACCCCGTGCTCTTCTTTGAACCCAAGGCGCTCTACGAAGCCTCGGTGGGCGATGTCCCGCTCGGCGAGTACACCGAGAGACTTGGAGAGGCGGAGGCCGTGAGGGAAGGCAGCGAGGTGACGGTGCTCGGCTGGGGAGCGCAGATGCGAGTTCTTGGGGAGACACTGCATGAAGAAATGTGTCTGAGTACCTGACCTTTGACTTGGAGTCTGACGACTATGTGTGATTTGTTGTTTGCTATGAACCCCAGGCGTGCAACATGGCGGAAGAAGTGGGCATCAACTGCAAACTCATCGGCCTGCAGGCGATTTTCCTGTGGGACGTCGCCACGATCGAAAAGTCTGTGAACAAGACCGGACGGTTGGCCATCAGCCACGAGGTACTGGTGCGTCCTTGTACCCTGATTCCATTTCAATACCTTTGAGAATCTCGCAACTGACTTGATGGTGTTGAAAAATTGTACAATACCCGACCAAATGTAGAAATCTGGGGGCTTTGTGGCCGAGATCGCGTCGACGATCCAGGAGCGATGCTTCCGAAGCCTCACGGCGCCGATCCAGTGGGTTTGCGGCTACGACACGCCGTTCCCGCTCACGCTCGAGAAGTTTTATCCCCCGGACGTGCTCAAGAACCTGGACGCGATCAAGAGAGCCGTCAAGTTCTGACTCAAGCAGGCATGGCTGGGTAGGACCTGTGTGATACCTATAAGCTGCCCCATTAGCATAATACTTTTTTGCACTATATGTTGGATGGACTGAGTGCATGAACAACGACCACGAAGAGAGCAAAGAACACCTGCTTATGGAAAATTGGTTAGTTTTCTATTGAATTGCTTGCTGGGATATAGAGAAGAGCGTGAGGCAGGAGGGTGGGTCTTGGGGCTCCAACGTATGATAGGATAGTATTACCAGAGGGGGTTGTTTTACTTAGTGACCGGTGGAGTAGTGGTCTGGGTACTTGGCAACGTGCGCGAGCATCTCCTTCTCTTGGCGCTGTGATGGGAAAGTCGACAGACAATGGTGAGTTAGTTATGACCAGATCTCAGTACTCCCAAGTAAGACAAATTACCAAGCAACAAAAGCGCTAGAGCACGTACCAGCAAGTGCGGGATCTTGACGTCGTAGACGTCCTCGAAGAGCGTCTCGAGCGGCGGGGGGCCCTTGGACTCGGCCTTCTGCAGCGCCGCGAGCACGTCTGTTCGCTGGTTGTCGCGCAAGTGCTGGTCCTGCTCAAAAGTCAACCATCCTCGTCGCTGTTTAGCACAAACACATCAACACGGTGTTAGTACAAGTTCAACCATGATAACCACACATCAGCTCTGCTATAAAAGCAGCAATCGCAAACTCACGATGAGGTAGTTACGCGTGCGGTCGATCGGGTCGCACGTCTCCTTCCAGTGCTTGATGTCCGAGACTTCGCGGTATCGGGTCGAGTCGTCCGAGGTCGAGTGGTGGCCCTGGCGGTACGACATGGCCTCGATCAGCACGGGACGGTTCTCGCGCAGGATGAACTCGCGCGCCTGGCGGGTCACTTCGTGGACCGCGAGGAAGTCGTTGCCGTCGACGCGCATGATCGGGATGCCGTACCCAGCACCTCGGGAGGCGATGCCATCGCCGCGGAACTGGTCGACTGTCGGGGTACTGATCGCGAAGCCGTTGTTGCGGCAGAAGAACAGGATCGGGCACTCCTTCGTGGCCGCAAAGTTGAGCGCCGCGTGGAAATCGCCCTCACTTGCAGCGCCTTCGCCAAAGTAGCAGACCGAGATGCGGTCCTCCTTGGCGATCTTGAACGAGTACGCCGCGCCGACAGCCTATAGTTCCATTCATTCGTTCAAGAGAGGGTTAGAGATGGATATGGACGCAATACAACGAGGCAGCATGCTGGAAACTCACCTGTGGGAGCTGCGTGGCCAGTGGCGACGAGATCGTCTGATAGTTGAGGTTCTTGGAGCCGTAGTGCACTGGCATCTGACGACCCTTGCCGTGGCCGTCCTTGTTGCTGAAACACTGAGAGTACAGAGCCACTCGAAATGATTAGAACACGAAAGCACTGCAATACGAAATCCGCACACAGTGAACAGCAAGAATGGTACCTGGTCGGCAAAGTTCTCAAGTGAGAATCCGCGCCACATGAGCACACCAGGCTCGCGGTACTGTCCAAAGACCATGTCGACTGGTGAAACAAACAAATACAGCACAGTTGATAAGCATTCGCATTCACGCAGCACTCATACTCGCTCAATATTCAAAAACGCATCGCGTACCTTGACGAATGGCGGACGCGCTGCCAAACTGGATCGCTTCTTCGCCGTACGACGTCATGTAGAACGAGATGCGGCCCTGGCGCTGCGCGTCGTAGAAGATGTTGTCCATGGCGTTGAGGCGCAGCATGTTGGTGTACATCTGTGTGCACATGTCCTGGCCGAGCTCCGGGTCCTTGGCACCGTCCACCACATCGCCCTGTTCATTCAGGACTATCGCATCGCACAAGTACACATAATGCGTACACACAAACTGTCAGCATGATGCGAGCATTAATTAACCAGCCCATTCGTCAGTCACGTACTTCGGAAGCACGGGATAAGCTCGTTCTCGCGTGGGTCCTTGAACACCACGTCCGCCACGTACGGCAGCTTCGTGCCCGGGAAGTAGCCTGCATACGCGTGCAGTCAGCAGCAAATAGAATCATCCATAGACAGATAGAGAAGACAACTGTCAGTCATGTTCGTTCGTCCACACTTTCCACACATGGCATTGAAGATGGCGATGATGATGACGCACCGAGAGAAGAGAAGGCTCTGCTGGCGGAGACGCGGCTGCTGAGGCTCGTGAACGTCTTGCGCAGCATGGTGATACTGAATGGCGCGGTCGTGGAGGAGCTTCTGCGTCGACGTGGAGAGAGCGCGAGTGACCGATCGATCGATGACGCTTAGTGCGGAATGCGCGTTGGCAGCTCGCGTTGCTCTTTCGAGCAGCAGCGCTCTTCCACACTTGGCATTGGACGACTTGGTGATGCTATTTACCTCTGAATTTTACATATGATAACGATATTTTTGACATATAGTTTAAAAGCGTGCTGACCTGTGTATTATCTCAAATAGCTATGGTTACTCGAGTATGCATTTTCAAGGGATATGCTAAGAATAGTCGCTGCCCCCAACCCGCGCTCCGTCATAACAAAAGATAGGACGGACCCATGTTTGGTCTTCAAAGTCGGGTAAAAATTGCGATGTGATTGGACAAAACTCAAAGCAACTTGAAGCACAACAAAGACCTTTCATTGGCTAATATCACGCCCCAAAAGACAGAAATGAAATGCCAAAATGGCAAAATGGGAAATCTTCAAACGACACCCTGGAGGTCTCGTTCGATGGCTTGGTGACTTCGCACATTCTACTGCCAATGGGATCTGTCCTCTGGGAAGTCCAGGGTCAGGTGCGATTGGTTACAATGACGTCATTCAACAGAGCCCCCGCCTTCGCAAGAGCGACACGCCTGCATCCTGGTAACACAGAGGACAAACTCCGCTTCAAGAGGACTTTTGGAGTACTGTACTTTGGGAAACTGTTGCCACTTCCGAGCGGAACAAGAAAGCGCGAGTCCACCTCGCTCGTAGTTCTCTGTCCTGAGCATCACAATGAGAGCTCGGCGCGCGCCGAATCGTATACTGATGGCGATCGGTTTGGCCCTCAACTACGACTGCTGGTTTCATCAGTCACGTCAAAGCACATACACGCTACAAACTCTCTGATTCTGAGAAAGCCCAGGTATTGCTTGAGATATGTATTATAATAGAACGCTTGTTTTCAATAGCAAAAAAATCGGAGAGGCCGGAGGCCCTAAGGATTTTATGAGGTGTTCAAAAGGGCCGCCTGCTCTCTCTCTCTCGCTCTCTCTCTGTCGACTTCTCCTTCGCAACAACGATCTATTAGTTCCCGAGCCACTTCTTGCGCGCCGCGACGGCGCTCTTGCCATTGTCGCTGAAGAGGCCGTCGAGGCCGCGCGCGAAGAAGTCGAGGTACTCGTTGACCGGGTCCTTCGAGTAGTTGGCCGCAAGGCGGAAGCTCTCGTCGCGGAACGTGTACGCGTGCACCTGCAGGCCGACCGCGTGCGCATCCTCGATGACCGTGTTGTTGATGTACGTGTAGTAGTCCGAGTCGTTCACCTGGCCGTCGCCGTCGACATCCAGGGCGGCACCCGCCGCGTCCACCTTGATCGGACGGATCTCCACCAGATCGCGCTTCCACGGCGAGATCACGTCGGCGTAGGTCTTGACTTCGCTCAGCCCCGACTTGGAGAGCAGGTCGTACGACGTGCCGTTGCGGCCCGACACGATCCAGTCGTACGGCGGGATCGGGTTGTCCACGAGCTGCACGAGCTTGACGGTCGAGACCTTGCGGATCTCCTTGAGGTTGTTCTGCTCGAACGACTGCACGAACACGGGCGCGTCCTTGTTGTTCCAGCCGGCCTTGTCGAGCGTCGCGAGCAGCTTCTCTTCCAGCGGCAACCCGAGGCTGCGGTGGTACGTCGGATGCTTAGTCTCCGGGTAGATGCCGATGGTGCGGCCGACCTCGATCGACTTGGCCTTGGCGAGCGCCACGATCTCATCGAACGTCGGGATTTTGTACAAGCCGTCGTACTGGTGGTCGCGCTCAGCGAACGCCTGCTTGGCGCCGAGCGTCTTGATCTCCGCGAGCGTGAAGTCGCTCACGAAGAAGCCCGTGTCGTCCACGCCGTCCACCTTGACAGTCTTCTTGCGGCTCGCGAACTCGGGCTTGTCCGCCACGTTCGTCGTCGCGATGATGTTAGGCTCGTGGCGCGCGATCAGCACGCCGTCCTTGGTCATGACAAGGTCCGGCTCGATGAAGTCCACGCCCATCTCGATCGCCAGCGTGTAGCCCTCGATCGTGTGCTCCGGGAGGTAGCCTGGCGCGCCACGGTGGCCGACGATCAGCGGGCTCTTCTTCGTTGGTGGCGACGAGGTCACTGGCGCTGGGGTCACTGGCGTGGTAGACGGCGTTGGCGATGGAGCCACTGGCGCCGGGGTCGCGTCGCCGCAGGTGGCCTTCTGGCCCATGGTCGCGGTCGCGGCGACCGCCACGAGGAGCGCTCCAGCGTACAGGATCTTGACCATTGTGGAGTGTTGTTGCTGTGAGTTGTTGTGTTGGGGTGTACCGAGAGGAAGCTGGTAGATTGGACAATGAGACTGAAGGAGCGAGAAGGTCAACGAAGAAGGTGAGCTGAGATTCTCGTTGGCCAGACAGATAGACAGAAAGTCCCTTGTGAAGAATGGGAGAAGTGATGAGGAATCTAACGTTAGTGGCCCTTTTATCGCGCGTGCATGTGGGAAGATGGAGATGGTCTCGTGGGAGTCGCGTGATGTCGTAATGGTGGTGTCTAAAGAGTCATCCTTTGCTTTGAAAGCGTGTGGGCGGTGATGGCGTAGTTGTATGTATTTGCAATGGCCACTCTGAGCAAAGCTGAAGCGAATTTTCCAAACTTGGGCAGAGGTTCTTGACGTTATTTATTACATATTGTTGGTATTTGAAATGCAGCGCGCGAGCTAAACTGGTACTTCGTGACCGCTTTCAAACCCGGAAGTCCACACATTGTGTATGACCACTTACCAAGATGCATCGGAAGGCCCGCGAAGCCAAGAATCTTTGGCTCGAGATTCACCTTAGAATGATTCGCTCGTTGCTGATTGCCCCCTCTTTCCCTTCACTATCAATAGCGATTAAGAACTGCTAAAATGGCGATTGAATTAATACTGGAAAGGCACATCAGTTAATAGGAGAAACGAAGATGAGATTGATCAAGGTGGCGAAGGAAAAACAAAACTAAGGCATGGGAATGGCGCAGTGGGCATCCCCTTGTAAGCGAGCCGTGACGGAGCTCTGGGCCGTCTCCCTCCCTCTAGAAAGCCCCCACAAAGGCTTCTCACGCAAGCTGAGCAGCGGAGCCATCGTGATCATTCAATCGCCTTTTAATCTTATCATGCAGTTAGTGCCATTGCAATCAGAATGGAGAATGAACCATGATCGTCAGTGCATGAGATTTATACCAACATGCACACATATCTTCACTACAGTAATATTCTCCATGCCGGTTCCCAAGACCATGTTGACCTGAACCACAGTCTCTTTTCTAAAACAACACGGGCTTTCCGCATTTGACTTGGTCGAACACGACACAAAAGGCGGGCGTGATGATGTGAAAGGCTAATATGGCCTGGAAGTTGTTGTCATAGAGAGGGCAAATGCAGCGGTCCACGGCCGAATGAATCGCTTTTGCACCCCACATGACCACCTTGGAGGCTATGCACAGACTTCCAGAAGGAGGTCAAACACTTCAAACCAGCTTGCGCGGTGTCATGTGGAGGGAGAGGGAGATACAATCGTAGCCAGCAGCGCAGCACGCGTGAAACGAGACCACTAATGGATTGAGACTTCCACGCGAGGCTCGGTCCGACGAAGGATTTTTATACGATCAGTGACATGCTCGCCATCATTTTGAATTTATTACCAACGCTTTTCCAATTGTTTTCTGCTGGCAAAATGGATGATGAGTCTTATGTCTTATTATTTGCCGTCAAATGAGACTCTGAAGCCAATCGTCTTTTTGAAAGAGAGATTCAGCAGCTTGAAGGTGGGATAAACAGCCAGTTTGATTCAGAATGTGTCACTGACGGTCTAATAAGTTCGCGTGCAAGAGAGACCAAACTTAGTAAATGAGGTTGCTTGAATGTTGTCGCATTCGAGTCACATTCAAGTTGTGAGGTTGCTTCAAGGTTTGCAACTGAGTAATGTTGCGCAACTGCAACAACAAGCCACATCAAACTCAGGACATGTTGATTGTGTCTAGTACATGAGAACAAGAGATCAGCCTCATCAACGATGCCTGAGTCTGACACACTGAGTGCACACAAGCAGATTCTTGTTAAAGAAATCAATCAGGATCCTGAGCTGTGAGAGCAGATCAGTAGCAATGGCGACTTTCTCTGTGTTGTGATACACCTTCGGTTCTGCAACTTTGTGGCTTAACCTTCGGGTGCCATGCCTTTAAAAAAAATATGTAAAGTCGCTTTGTGGACATAATCTGCCCAACGTGAAATCGCAAAGCCCTCTTAAAGAACTTTAGGACACATCCAAGTATTTTTGTTGCAACTCTCTCCAGCGGAGGCCAGCGTTTGTTGGTTTGATTTGTGGCGATGCAGTTACGCAAGTTGGCTCAAACAGACAAGGAAGAGCTTTGAAGTCCTCATACAGTGCTGGCCAATGCTATGGGGACACACACTTTTTTGTGAAATTTTTATCAATACTTGCCGTTTGAGGCTGAAAATTGGCCAGGATAAAGCTATTAGAAAACGCGTTCTGGCAGTGCTATCCATTTGTTGAGCAGCAC